>PVKE010022832.1:0-25218 GCA_004027555.1 Craseonycteris thonglongyai
AGGGTAAGTGGCAGCTCAGGATTGGTGGAGGATTCACGGGCTCTAGTGGGCAGTCCAAGCAAGGGAGGGGTGGGCTATGCGTGGGAGATACTATTGAGTAACAAGTTATCTTTAACTTCAGGCCAGACCGCAAGGCTATCTCTCAGGATGGAGTCGATTCTCAAAATGGAGTTATTTTTGTTTTTAGCCAGATTGGTCCAAGTTGGTCCCTGACACACGACAATGTCCAGTTACTTAAGCATGGACACCTGTCTTGAGCTGGGTCAGTCCCCCAGAAGTTTGACACTTGCAGGACTGGAAGTGATGGTAGCTAAGCTGGTGAGTGCTGCACGCTGAAGAGCAAAGCAGTACACCAGCACTCCAGCCCAAGTCCCTGCAGCTGCCTTGATTCCTGCTCAGACATTCAGTCCTTCCTCTGACTTCTTATGCTACCACTTTTCTTGCTTAAACTACTTTTGAGGCTTGCTACTCGGAGACTCTTCACTAACACATTCATTAGCAGTCCTTTTCCCCTTTAAACTCAATGGACACTGTTGTCAAGCCTTACTGAAACTCTCACCCTCCATGACTTACATAATACCTCCTCCCCATTCTCTTTCCACTCCTTGGACCACACCTTCTTCTTCTTTTTTTTAAAGATTTATTGTTTTTGACAGAGAGAGATACAGAGATAGAGACAGAGAGGAGGGGGAGGGCCCAGAACAGTCTCCATAGTTGCACATCATTGGTTTTTCCACATAGTTTCAATCCACAGGTGGGCGTGGGGCTGCACAGGGCAGGAACTGTGCTGGGGTCTCACCCCGGTGAGAACTGAACTGGGGGCACTCCCCAGCTCAGCATATGGGTCCACACGGGCCGGGGCCAGGATTTGATCCTCGGTCCCCGGGGCTGCAAAGTGAGCGCCTAACCTACGGAGCCATCCCGGCTTCCCCATGGACCACACCTTCTTAGTGTCCTCAGGGCTTCCTCTCCACTTTCTCTGTTCCCCAGGCTCTGTTTTTGACTCTTGCTCTGCTTCTTCTAACTTTTCACCTAGATGATACGTCTTGTCCCATGCCTTCAGCTATCTGCCTGGGGCGTCATTCCAGCTGCACAAGAATACTTTTCCCTTAAATATGTCCCTCTCTCTTTCTTGTCTCCCAGCTTTTGCTCATGGCCTTCAGGGGTTGCCTCATAGCCTCCCGTGCACGTCCCCTGGATAGCAGCTCTTCATCGTTTGGATTCAGTGTGGTTATTATGTCCCAACATTTTGCTCTACTACATACCAAATTTTGAAAAGTTATGCACCGCCTTGCACAACATAAACAATTTATGTTTATCATCAAAGGTGTTAAAAGTTTTAAAAGGTGCAAATAAAGTAATTTTTAGTTTATTTTAAGCATTGACATTTTAAAATAAAAATGGACATAAGTACTATTACTACTTCAGTGATTTGATGCCTTGTCCCACTTTTAAAGAATACATGTATGGATGAAGTACTATAGAATTGTACACCTGGAACCTATGTA
This sequence comes from Craseonycteris thonglongyai, assembly GCA_004027555.1. Classification (NCBI taxonomy): domain Eukaryota; kingdom Metazoa; phylum Chordata; class Mammalia; order Chiroptera; family Craseonycteridae; genus Craseonycteris; species Craseonycteris thonglongyai. The sequence continues at coordinate 1,509 of PVKE010022832.1, forward strand.
ATTTTACTAATCAATGTCACTCTAATAAATGTAACAATAAAAATACTAATAAAAAAGATACGTGAACACACTTCTTTTAAAAGTCAGAAATTTTATATCCTTTTTCGTTTCCTTTGAGTTTATATTTTCATTCCACTTCCCCCACAGAATTTTACCCTCATGTAAATTATTTTAATTTTGAAAGTCTATTATTGATCATTCTTACATATTTCTCTGTCACAGAAATATGTATTATAAATAAACTGAAATTTTTTTAATTCTGAGGATTATAAACCTTTAAGAGTTATATAGGTATTTTCTTCTGGATTGAGTTTTCATTACAATTACACAGTACATGGCAGCACACAATTAAGCAAAATATTATAAAATATATTACTCATTTTGATAAAGAATTATTAACCACAAAGAGTAAATGATTAATGAAACAGATGGGCCTTTTAAAAATTGATTTCTAGAAAAAGTTAGCATTTCTACATCAATTATATTCCAATTCTTTGTATGTAAGCATTGCAAACTTTTACTCATAAATAGGATAGAATAAGTTTTATTGGGGCAATGACATTTGATTCTTTGAACTCCTTCCAAAACATGTAATTTAAATAATGTAAATACCTAGGGTAAAACATTATTTTCAGTTTTCTATTGACTGTCAAATCTCTTATATCATCCTTTAATTTTGTAAAAAGATTTGTGCTTCATCTATCAGAATAATTTGCTTTCTTAATTGCTAGATGTAAATCCAATTTTTATAAAAATTTACCAAATGACTGTTGTTAAGATTAGCTATTCTTTCACTTAGACATATCTTATTTAACCCACTACATTCAGGAAGATTGAGGAAAAAAATTATTTTAAAATTTCAGGGAAGCCGGGATGGCTCAGTGGGTTGGATGCTCACTTTGCAGTGCCAGGGACCGAGGATTGAATCCCGGCCCCGGCCCCGGCCCGTGCGGAACCATATGCTGAACTGGGAGCTCCCCCAGTTCAGTTCTCTCTCTGTCTCTGTATCTCTCTCTCTCTCTCTGTCAAAATAAATGAATAAATGAATTAAAAAAAAATAAAAATAAATAAATAAATAAAAATAAAATTTCAGTACTTTGTTGATGCTTTGAAAATGTGTTTTATATTGCCACATGCTTTATTTACTTTAATCAAATTCTTGGAGCGTCTGATTATACTCATTCAATTTATGGTAAATCTCTAATATGCAACCTAATTGGCATAAACAGTCCTTACACTTAAGATAGATGCATTTGGCCTTTCTATGTGGAAAGAAAACAACTGTTTTATGGTCTATTTGGCTTCTGGTTATGTGAGTATGTGTTTTATTTAATGACATCATAACTGACCCGGCTGTTCGGTTAATGTTCACATTTCTCTGACTTTACAGCATCTTGTGTCTTGCTGGCATTTCTGAAGGGCAATTATTGTGTGGAAATTGAACATCAGGATGAGTTCATTTAACCTACAAACTATTTTTAAAGCTTTTTTTTTCCATAAATTTTTATTACATATGTGGTTTACCTGATTCAGTTAAGATTAGTTAAAGAATTAGGTGCAACAATAGAATTGTATTGATCATATGTTGATGTGATTAAATTACATTGATTATATGACAACGAGCCTCAAATAATCAGAACAGTTACAATGATTACGAGGTCAACCAATGCTTTACTGAATAGATGAATACTTATGAATGGTATATGTGAAACAGGTGTCTGAGTAGTTGTTTGAAATTTTTCACTAGCTCTATTTCTGAAATTTCTTTTGTTTCTTATTCTCCCTAAAAGAAAATCAATATAAAAAACCTATTAAATCTTTACCAGGTATTAGGCACTGTACTAAGTGTTTTGCATGCATTAATTAATTTAATTATCACAATACTGTGAGGTTGCTATAAAGATTAAAATTGTATAAAATTCTTACACAAACATTGAAATATGTATCTAATATTAAGCTGTCAAGGTAATCCAACAGAGGAAGGAAAGAAGAAAGGAAGGAAGGAAGGAAATAGAATTGTTCCAACTGGATATTCATATGGAAAAAAATGAACCTTGTTCCTTACCTCAAACCATCCATACACATTATTTATAATTATAATGAAAATAATTATAACCTAAATATCAAAGCTAAGCAGTAAAACTTCTAGAAGAAAACATAGAAGAAACTCTTTTTGACTTTGGATAAACAAAGAGTTTTTAGGACACAAAAAGTAAAAATTATAAATGAAAAAATAAATTGAATTTTATTAAAATTGAAAACTTTTGTTTTTCTAAAGTCATCATTAAAGAAAAGGTAAGTCACAGAGTAGGAGACAATATTCAATACTTTTGCCTGACAAGGGACTTGTGTCTAAAATATATAATGAGTGTTTACAACTCAATAATTAGACAAAAATTCAATTAAAAATGGGAAAAGGATTTAAACAAAAACTTCACCAAAAAAGACAAAAATAGCCAACAAACACAGAAAAAATACTCAACATCTTTAGTCATCAGGTAAGAACAAATTAAAATCACACTGAGATAGCACTACATCCCTACTAAAATAGTTAAAATTAGGAAGACTCACAACACCAAGTATGAGTGAATGCGAAGGAATTGGAACTCCCATACACTATTGTTGGGAGTGTTAAATGGTACCACTACTTTGACAATTTCTAATAAACACTCATTTTCCATCTGACCCAGCAATTCCACTCCTAGGTATTATCCAAGAGAAATTAAGACATATGTCCAGTCAAAGACTTGTATGTGAGTATTCATTGCAGCTTTATTCATTACTTAAAAAACTGGAAAGCAAGTAGATGAATAAAGAAATTATGGTATATCTATACAATAGAATATAGCTTAGCAAGAAAACAGAGCAAACTACTGAAATAAACGCCTACATGAAAGAGTCTGAAAACATTATGTTGGGTGAAAGAAGCCAGATCCAAAAGACTATATGCTGTGTAATTTCATTCAATGAAACTTTAGAAGAGATAAAAATCCATAGTATGGTGAAGCAAATCACTGGTTCCATGGAGCCAAAGGGAATGAGGTGGTGAGACTGACTACTGAAAAAATAAATAAACTTTTTGATGTGGCATAAAAATTCTATAGCTTAATTGTGTTGGTGGTGACATGGATGTGTATATATGTCAAAACTCATCCAACTGTATACTTAAAATGGGTGCTTTTATTTTAGGTAAAGTGTAGCTCAATGAAGCTGATTAAATAAGCATTTTATAAATTATTTAGGCTAAAATATTAAAAAATTTTGAATTGATCATAATCTCCATTTGGTATAATTTTCTCTGTGCTTTATAGGCAGTCACCTTAGGACTTTGGAGGAAATGTGTTTTAATATAAAAAATAGTCTCTAAAATGTAATGAAAAGTATCAGAAGTTTCAAACTCACTTTAAAATGCAACTTCAAAGAGCAAATAATTTTATGAAAAATTTTAAAATAATGCTTTCTTCCAAAAACTACTTGTGCTACAGCATTAAAGACAGATCCATCCAATAAACTAATTCACCAAGGATGATTGTTCTGTTTGTGTTACTTGTAAATGTTCAGATAACCAACATAAAGATTTACAAATTTTGCTTGAATGTCCCCCGATTATCTATTTATTAAGATAATTTTTAGTATATATTAAATTTTCATTTTTTGAAAATAGACTTTGAATAAAACAATTTTAAGGATTTATCAGTATAATAAAAATGTATTGGTCAATGAGTAACTATTTAAAGGACATAAATAATTTTAATTATTTTTATGCCCCTTTCACTCTCAAATATATCCTGATCTGGATGATAAATTTTATGGTCATCTTAACAATGAATGTATCCCAGATTCCCTAGTTGGGCATTCATGAGTTTCCATGCCTTTCTTTTTCATACACATTCTGCTGCCATGAAATGAAACTATTCACTTTTCCAATTCAGGTCTCGCATTTTCCTGCCTTGATTCCTTTTCATTCCCAGTCCTCAACCCCATTCCCATTCCACATGCCTGTTTCCTACACTTCTTTCCAAGGCCCCAGCTACCTTTTCTATGAAGCCCTTTTCTCTAACCAGATCCCTGTCCCCCCTAGCATTTTAATTCTCTTGGATGATTTAGCACACTTTTAATCTATAGTTTTTTTAAGTGCATGTTTTGTTTCTTTTTTCTTTCCTCCAGGTGTTTTAAGGCCAGAGATAGTATCTTATTCATCTTTGTAGCACCCATAGTTCGTAGCACACATAGTATGCACTTGGCAAACATTTGTTAAATAAATGAGTATGTAAAAGAAAGAACAAAGAAACTAACAAATGAATGAATGACTGAATGATACCTGGTTGGCACAGGTGCTCAACATAGTATCAGCACGTATGATGTAGTGAAACAGATTTTTTAAGTCATTTTTTTCATTGCATTTGTGGTCATTGGTAAAATTTACAAATCCATTTTGGGAAAAGGTCTGCGCATGTGAAGTAGTTAAAAATCTTTTCTTTTTTTTTTTACTCTTCTGATTTCCTGTGGTTTATTGGAATGCTTTTGACATCCTGCTACAAAAAATGAAGGACATTCTGAAGAAGAAAAGGGAAGTCCTGATTCAAAAGGCACATCCATGGTTTCCCTTCCACCAGGACATTACTTCCCAGCCCAGAGACAGAGTCTAGCCAGCACTAACGTGACACCCATGGTTTGCAGATTCTGCCCATGAGGTTCTTCCTCATGGATTTTATCTGATCCTAATTCAGGCTGAGTTAGGGTATTCCATACATCATGGCTCATAAGTTTTTGGTGTGTCCTTCATAATACTGAACACATTGCCTCACACATAGTATGTGCTCATGACTCAATAATAATAATAATATTCATTAAATGTTATCAAGTGAGTGAACAATCTGATCATCACAGAAAACAGAGAGGGCTATTCTTTTGCCAGAACTGTGAAACGGCAGGCCTTCCATGGATGTGGGACAGCGTACTGTTCAGCTTCCAGCTTTCGAAGTTTAGCCACCACTTCAGAGGTAACCTGTAGTGCCAATGGCATAGATCTACTGAGAAGGATTACACTTACCATAAGCTCAGCTCTAGTGACCAAAACTCATAGCTGAATTAAAACAATTATATGTCAATTAGCCGGTATTTATCAAGCACTAACTGTATGTATGTGTAACACTCTTGTAAGGCTTACAAAATTTACAAATGAAATACAAGATATTGTTGTTGCTCTTCAAGAACTTAAAATTTTGTTAAGATGCAATATTAAAATATTCACAAAACAAAAAATAATGTGAAATTCTATAAATAGCACATTATCAAATAGTGTGGTTTGGAAAATAAGGAGGCGCTGAGTTCAGAGACGAAATTGACTGAGCTAAAGAAATCTTTGCCATACTGGTGGTTAATATTTGTCAATAAAGGGGAAGCTGGGATGGCTCAGTGGGTTAAGAGCTCGCTTTCAGCCCCGGAGCCTGAGGATCGAATCCCAGCCCTGGCCTGTGCGGACCCATATGCTGAACTGGGGTGTGCCCCTAGTTCAGTTTTTTTCTGGGGCCTATGCGGGAGGCTCTGGCCCAGTTTCTGCCCTGCGCAGCCCTGTGCCCACCTGTGGAGTGAAACCATATGGAAAACGAATGCTGTCAACTATGAAGACTGCTCTGGGCCCTCCCCCTTCTCTCTGTCTCTGTTAAAAAAATAAAATAAAATTATATATATATATATATATATATATATATATATATATATATTTGTCAGTAAATACCAGGCAGGTTGTTTCTGAGAACATGAAGATGTTGCAGCCCAAATTCCTTATCTTGATTCCAGCAGTGCTTACAAGCCAACATTGATTCTCTAACTGTCCTGCCATCTGGATGGTCCTAAGAGTGGAGAAATGATCTCCAAGTAGGAAGTCTCCATCAAAGTGTAGGGTACTTAGAGGCAGCCTGGACCAGGTGGAGTATTTTCCTCACAAGTCAGGAAGAGAGGTGAGAACTGGCCCACGTGATCCTGCACTGTGAACACTGTAGTGGTGAGGGAAACCCAAAGGGGTCAACAGTAGAAAAGGGAAGGCAAGGGTCAGAATGTAAAAGGACTACACAGGAGTTAGATTGGAGGTAGAGAAACTATTTAAACAACCACCAGTTAAAGACTAAGAAGTCTAGAGATTGGATTTTTATCTAACTCTTATCTTGGGGACCCCCAACCTGAATGCAAAGTTTTTATTACTGCTGCTGCCAGTGCCATCAATTAAACCAAACTGAGAAGGAGAGACTTGGGTATAAGAATAAAACATATTTAGATGGGTTTGTTCCATGTGACTGCTTATTTACCATGCACCAGTCTCACTGGCATTTTTCTATTTCTTGTACCTTATAAAGTATATTTACACTTCAGGACCTTTGCATATGCTATTTCCTCTCTAGAGAATTCCTCTGTGTCATCTCCTCAACCACCCCATCTACCACGGGTTCCCAGCTTGGCTGAGTCTCTCTACTGAAGACCTCACTGGGGTGGACTTAATCTGTGTAGGCCACCATTTTTGAAGAGATTTGTCCACATCCTGAGTAAGCTGCTCATGGGTGCTTGGTGACAGAGCATGGGTCAGGCTTGATGATTTGGAGGAGCCAAGGAAGACTGGTCAATATCAAGCAAGTACCATTCAAACTTAGCTTTTTCTGAGTTAGAATGAATTTTAAAAATAGACAGCAGAATACAGTCAGCTTCAGAATATTTTAATGCTTCTTGTCTGTTGAGAATGTATAATAAAATCAATGAAAGCATGAGCATTCTTAGCCCACTGAAAAACTGGCAGGTTGGAAGTACAGAATAATCAAAGCCAAATATTCTCCTTGAATTCTTAAAGTGGTGTAAACATTAAAACTATAAACTAAGAATAGTAATATAAAAGCATCTTGCTAAGTGCTTTATTAATGAAGCCATTTTTATACCTGAGACGAAAACAGACAAAACTTCAGGTCCTGGTTTCAAGCCATATTGGTAGAGCACATGGACCACTGTGTGGTAGATCCCATCCAACACCAGAAACCATAGTGATCTAGCATATAGAACAAAGCAATAACACGTGAAAAGGCTCTGAATGAACTAGCAGAGACAGCTCAGTCACTGACTCCATACAAGACATTCAACTCTGATTTTCATCACTTCTGAGCACCTTATGACTTTCTAAAGTAACGTGTCTAAGATTCTGAATCTCAAACTAGAAAAAAATGATCTAACAATGGGATAGACTATTATAAATAGGACTGTTTTCAAAAATCCTATGATTTCCTCATATGGCATCAACTTACCTATCCCTAGAAAGACTCAGACTTTGGACAATGACACCTGTATCAAAAGATGAGCCAGTCTCTTCCATCCCATTCACATGTTGCCTCAAAGCCCTGGGGCTGTCTAAAAATATCTTAGTAACCATACTTGATCTAGACTTTTTTAAATGGATAAGAAGAGAGGAAGACGTGGCATGAAGGCCTAGGTGCATGGAATCCATGGGCCAGCTAAGATCTGATTGTTGCCCTGGTCTAATTCCTTCATTGTTTAATTAGAGAAGCTGAGTCCACTAAGGTCAAGAGATTGTTTCCAAAGTTACTTGGAATCTGGGGGTCCTTATTCTCATTTCAGTGTATTCAGAAAGGTAAAGATGGTTTAATTCTTTCATTCAGTAAGTGGTTATGGAAGGCCTATTTGTGTGTCTGGCATTATGCCAGGAGTGGGAACAGTAACGGTACTGAATGAAATAGACACCATTTCTGCTTGCATAGAGCTTAGAATCGATTAAGGCAGACAGATAATTGAATAAACAGTTGCAATGAAGGGGGATAGTGTCATGATAGGGCAAGTGCAGGATAATTCATTCATTTATTCATCTAAAAATTATTAAATGCCTACTGTGCACCAGTCACTGCTCATAAGTCAGGGATATCGTGGTAGGAAACAGACAAAAGCCTGCCCTCGTGGAGTTTATGTTGTAGCAGGGGAGTCGTACAATACACATAAATAAGTAAAATAGATTCTATATTACAAGGCAATAACTATGGGAAAAAGAAAAAAATGAGGTGGGTAAGGGGGTTAGAGGAAGCAGAGGGAAGGCCTTACTGACAAGGTGCATGAGGACTTGGGGAAGGAGAGAGGAAGCCCAGCAGATCCTAAGGCGGGGTGTGCCTGATAGGTTTACAGGCCCCTCGAGGGCCAGTGTGGCTGAGGGGATGTGAACGAGGAAAGAGTAGGCTCCTGTGGGCTCCACATCAGGGCCCCGCGCCAGGGCGGGGTGTGCATGTGCTGTTGTGCACGGCTCCCGGAGTTCAAGGGCAGGCCTGACTCTTTTCTAAGCTTGCTCAGATCTTCAGCCAGCTTACCCCACTTAGGAAGTCACCCTGCCCTTGTTAAGAACAAACATTTACAAAAGATGGCCTGGAATTTTGCTCCAGTTTCATGTAGAGAGGCCAAGTATTCCGAAGGCAAACCTGTCAGCGTTGGAAGAAGGATCTGGCCACTGCATTCTCTCAGCAAGAAGGAACATGGTGCCGGCCGCGGGCCCATGATTACATAGGTAAGGGTGTACATGAGGTTAATTCTCTTTCTCCCCCTTTCTGCTCCTTCCTCCCCTAGAAAACAAGCTTCACAGTGTTTTCCTTAATTCTACCTTCATTAATCTTATTAGGTTTTGGCAAAGCTTGTTCCATGAGCGCCCCGATGGGGAATGTTTTCTTTACCAAAGTTCACGATTCCCCCATTCAAATCCCTAATTTCCATGGTTTCACTTCAGTGCTTTAGTGCTCCGTAGGCCTCTCAGGAATGAGCTCAATTATCAACCCCGAGTGCATCTGAAACCTGATTCAGTCTTCTTATGATCTGATTAAAGCAACGGGGTTTTATAAATGTCACTAAAGAAATACTCTTCTAGAGGCTTGCCGGGCAATGATTTCTTCCTGTGAATTTGTGGGTTATTATCTTTCAAATATTTGAAGCAGATCAGTGGTCTGGTGGTCATTGTGTTTCTTAGGGGGTTAAGATTTTACCATGAAAAACATTTCTTATAATACATGGCATGCACATTCCAAAAAAAAAAAAAAAAGAAGTCTATCAAGAGACTGGCAGTTTTTAAATTAATTATTTGAGCTTGAACAATTCAAAAGTGTCATCAAATTAAAACAAGGCAATTTGGCACAGAGGTTATTGCCCATCATGTCTTCTAATTACTTTTCTGTATTTTGAAAAAACAAAAACAAAACATTAAATGCTGAGATAATGAACTTTGGGGGCGCCGTTCCGCAGCATTCCTCTTGGTGATAGAAAAACACCGCTGACTTCCAAACAGACTCATCTGATCTTTCCCAGAAAGAATTGTTTGTAGTAAGTGGCAAGTCCAAGACCCATTCTCGTCTAACACCGTTACAGCCACTAATGGCACACATGCTTGTGGAGCAAAGAGAATTTAAAAAAATGGACACAAGGGTACTTTAAAAACATTCATAGACTTCACTGAAGTATAGTTTTACATATAAACAAGTGCATTTATTTTAAGTGTGTAGTTCAATGAGATTTGACAAATGCAGTCAGTTGAACTACCAGTACAATCAGTATATAACACATGTAGTAGAGGCCAACTTTGATGACACTTCTTTATGTTGACTTGCCCTCCTTTCCTGCTCTGCTTTCCTGTCCCTTATTCCTGCTACCCAAATAGCATTCCCCAATAAAATATTTAAATGTAAAGATTTATCTTAGGTGCTGGAGAATCTAGGCTAATATTACTCTAATCAAAATGAGCAAAATTAAGTTATAAAATTGAAAAGTCATACTTTAAAGAGTGATACCTAATTCTAACTTCTGACTTCTCTCTGAGGGCCCTTGATGTACTTAATTTTCTGTTAGGGTTGGGTTTTTCAGTGTTGTGAGAGGTTGACTTGTGGGTCATAGAATCACACCTTTAAAGCTGGAAGGGACTTGAGGTAGCCTGTGGTTCCAAAGCTTCACTTTACTGAAAAAGAAAGTGAAATGAGTCATTTAGTTCACAAAGCAACTGGTATTTTTAAGTCTAGAAGCTCAAATCGAATGCTCATGTCAGTGCTAACAAATGCTATAAAGTTTTTATTTTGAAAAATTTTAAATTTATACAAAAGCAGAAGTAGTATAATGCACAGCGTACCCTGCATATATATTCAACACTTTTTTTAAATTAAATTTATTGGGGTGACATTGGCTAGTAAAGTTACATAGGTTCCAGGTGTACAACTCTACAATACATCATCTATCTATCTATCTATCTATCTATCTATCTATCTATCTTGTTGCATCACGAGCTCACCACCAAGAGTCATTTTTTTCCAACATCATATACTTGAGTACCCCTCCTCTGTCCCCCACACCCCTCCCCCTTCCCCCTCTGGCAAACACCAAACTATCATCTGTGTTCATGAGGGGTTTTTTTTCTGCTTTGATTGTTCATTTATTCTGTTCTTTAGATTCCACATGTAAGTGAGATCATATGGTACTTGTCTTTCTCAGTCTGATTTATTTTGCTTAGCTTGATATCTTCTAGTTCCATTCATGTTATTGCAAAAGGTACCATTTTATTCTTCTTTATGACCCCGTAATACTCCATTGTGTAAATGTACCACAGCTTCTTTGTTCAGCCATTTACTGATGGGCATCTAGGTTATTTCTATATCTTGGCTATTGTGTATATTCAACATGTTTTAACATTTGCCACATTTGCTTGATCTCTCTCTGTAAACCTGAGTAAAGTTTAAGACTTATTTATACTTCTTTTTTCCTTACAATATATCCCATAAAAAAATACTATACTTGAAAATTACTTTGAAAATTTTTTTCTCTGTATGGTTATATTAATTTGATATACAATTAGATTCATTTGTTTTGTTTTATTTAAACTTTTAGGGCATTTTTTTTATTCCACTTAACATAGTTTATTTTTAAAACATATAAAACATTTACAGTGCTCAAAGAGATATAGGTATTCTTAGAGAAGTCCCACCCCCATCCCCACCTCTCTCTCCATAAACCAACACTTTCATCTTGTTGCAGTTTATCCTTCCTGCAGTTCTTTTTTTAAAAATAAGCAAGGGGTGGGGTGGCCGGGATGGCTCAGTGGGTTGAGCGCTCACTTTGCAGCCCTGGGGACGGAGGATTGAGTCCTGTCCACGGCCTGTGTGGACCCATATGCTGAACTGGGGAGTGCCCCCAGTTCAGTTCTCACCTGGATGAGACCCCGGCCCAGTTCCTGCCCTGTGCAGCCCTGTGCCTACCTGTGGAATGAAACTATGTGGAACAACCGATTATGCACAACTATGGAGGCTGCTCTGGGCCCTCCCCCTTCTTTCTGTCTCTGTATCTCTGTCTCTCTCTCTGTCAAGAACAATAAAAATAAATCTGTAAAAAATAAGCAAATAGGCATCATATATATTTATATTTCCCCTTCATTTTTACATAAATGGTAGTATGCTATATATATATATATATATAGCATATATATATGCTATATATATATATGCTATATATATATATATAAAAAACAAGATGAGGAACTATATATATATATGTGTGTGTATATATATATATATATATAATATATATATATATATATATATATATATATATATATATATATATATATATATATATATATATATAGTTCCGCATCTTGTTTTTTTCTTAATTCAGCAATGTATACTGGAAAGCTCTTTGCATCAGGTTATTATTCGTTTTTATGGCTGCATATCTCTCTATAAATATCTTGAGGGAAATAACTTGGAGACTTTGAAAATCTTCAATCATTTGTCCATTGATTTTTAAAATTTAATTTAATTTTTTTAGTATCCATTGATGGATATTGTCTGCAGTAAGTATTACTGTGATATTTACCTAATGGTGATTTTCTATTTTCTTCTTTCCTCCTATATCTATTTATTAGAATTCTACTGTAAGGAAGAGCTATCTCTTCTTAGCTATTAATTAATTAATTAATTAATTCACATGTTTATATCAGTCTAGACTCACAGATTTATTTTATTCTATGGGCAAAATCCAATAGTATCAATATTTATTTTGTTGCTCAAATTGTTTTAACTTGTCCACCAGGAACTCCTCTAGATAACCCTTTGTTTGCTTTTGACATGCTCCATCTTATTTTGAGCACTTTCTTACTCCCTGGCTCCACAAAATTTTCCAGACTCATCTCATACTTTCCCTGCCCTGCCACTTCTCCAAGGAACCTTAGTTTGTTTTCTTGGAGACTGGTGTTTAGAAACCAAGATCTGGGCACTAGGTGTACTCATTGAGACTGTGTACTTGTGCTTCTAGACTATCAGCAGACAGAGCTAGGAAATTCTATATCTATAAACCATGTCTATATACCCATTAGTATTACCTATATCCATCAGAATTTCTGTATATATCTTTCTGTACATATTTATGTGTGTGTATGTATGTATGTATATACCCTGTGGTATTAGATGGGAATTCAAGCGATCAATATACACTCATATTATGTATGCATGCATATACAATATGAGTGTATATATACATGCATACATAATATATACATGTATATCTGCACATATACAAGCATATATAATATGAGAATATATATACATGCACACATAATATGAGTGTATATATACATGCATACATAATATGAGTGTACAGTATATTGATAGCTTGAATTCCAATTTAATACCACAAGCTTTATTTTAACTTTTCTCCTTTTCTTATTTGTAACTTCTTTCACCAACAATGAGGAACCAGGCTGTGATGATCTACAACTTATTATCTTATTTGTTCTAGTAAACATTTAATAAGAAGCATGTTTGCTAAATATTATGCAGCATTTACAGGTAGTTCTTTTTGTCTTTAGCCTGACAATATTCAGTCAAGATAGTTTTCCAGTTATTTAAGTCAGCTCTTTTCATCCTCCTCCAACTTCCATGAATTAAAGCCCACAGGATAAGGAAAGGAGAAGGAAACAATGTTGGCATTTCAATCAATATTTATTGAATAAAAGAATTGGGGAGCATATACCAAGCATTGTGCTAGGGCATCTATATATATTTCTTTTTAAATATGTTTTAAGCCTCTGTCTAAAACAAGGGGGAAGAGATATGACTACCACATTAAACATTTTAGTGAGAAAATTAAAAAATTAGTTTAACATATGGAGTCACCCATTTTGTGAAAGCTGATAGCTATTTAAAAAATTATTTTTTAAGATTTATTTTTATTGTTTTTGAGAGAGAGAGAGAGAGAGAGAGAGAGATAGAGAGAGAGAGATACAGAGACAGAGAGAAGGGGGAGGGCCCAGAATAGTCTCCACAGTTGCACATCATTGGTTTTTCCACATAGTTTCTTTCCACAGGTGGGTGCAGGGCTGCACAGGGCAGGAACTGGGCTGGGGTCTCACCCTGGTGAGAACCGAACTGGGGGCACTCCCCAGTTCAGCATATGGGTCCACACGGGCCGGGGCCAGGATTCGATCCTCGGTCTCCGGGGCTGCAAAGCTAGCACTTACCGTAACCCACTGAGCCATCCGGCTTCCCCGTTGATAGTTATTTTAATCAATCCACCGGGGAAGGTGGGAAGCAGTATCTCCTTTCACTTCTGCTCGTCTCTTCCTTGTGCCTTGCCTAATCTAGTTCCTCATATACTAGACTCTGAATAGCATTCGCTGAAGGTAAGTTGTTTTTACTGACAATCAGAACAGATTCTGTTCTCTGATCGAGTTCATTTCACAAATATTTATTGAGTTCCTGCTTCATAAATCTCATTTCCTGTGAAAGGATGATTGGGAGAGGATGTTCAGGGAATAAACCATCACCCCTATCTTCAAGAAGCTCACAGTCTGGTGATAAGCATGCACAAGAGTGCAATTAGAGCATACATATGTGTCTATCGGTGTGGGTCTTCAGGCCCCATGGTTCTTGCTGTCTAATCTCCAGCAGGCTCCAGGCGTCTCCTGAGTCTTATGTGCACTGTTCTGATTTCCCTTTAACCTGTCGTAAATACAACCACTTTCTCAGGCTCTCAAACAATAATAAACATGGTGGGTAAGTGATAAATAACTCCATGAGGGCTGTTTGGTTTCCAGCTGGAAAGAGACTCCTTATCCTTGTTAGTGCGAGGCAGGATTTAGAAGCTTACACTTGGTGTCAGAGCACCCTTTTCTCTCCCAAGATCCATTACTTTTTCTTAGCTCTTATGTTGATTTTCTCAGCTGGGTCTCTTTATTTATGTTCTTGCCCCAACACAGGGTAGTTGTGAGGGTATGCTGGTCTCTTGCCTTCCCAGCAGAGTTGAGAGAGAAACCTGAGTACCTCATCCCAAGAACATGCCCATGTCTCTCGATGGTGATGCTGCTGATGAATTCAGAATAAGAGAAGAGGACAGTCGGCTGGCCACACCCATTATGAACTTCCACATGCCCCTCCTATCTCTCTGGAGTCCTGGGTGTGAGACAGGATTCAGCTTCATGTTCATTTTCTCAGGGATTTCCTAGGACTTGACTTCTCTACTCTTCGACTCACCCTGGCCAGTTTTATTAAAATGCCAGATGTTCCAACTTCTTAATGTCTTGGGTGTACCCTGTTGATTATGATGTGTTTTCTGCAAGGCTCTACATTCCTGGCTGGTGTGGTTGAGGGCCTGATCACCCTGTACAAGGTAAGCACAAAATTTGTCTGCACACGCGCACACACCATTTCCTCATCCTCAGATGGGACCATGTGGTGTTGGTAGTCACAGAGAGACCTCTGAGAAGGACTCAGTGGCTCTTGCGGCCAGTTTTTCTTTGCACATGTCTCTAGACAAAACATAGACAAAGAGAATTTCCTGGGGAAGAGAAAGAGGCCATAAACAGCCCTGGCTCCTATGGATTTATAGAGAAATAAAAGTTATGAGTTCTTTAACATACTTCTTTCATCCTAAACTAGGCTTTGGAAATCTAGTGCTTTAGTCCTCCTTGGATAAAATCTAGATTATTTATTTATTTATTTGTTTGTTTATTTTTATTGTTTTTGACAGAGACAGAGAGAGACAGAGCAAAGGGGGAGGCCCCAGGGCAGTCTCCATAGTTGTACATCATCAGTTTTCAACATGTTTTTGTTCCACACAGGTTGGTGGGGTGCTGTGCAGGGCAGGAACTGGGCTGGGGGCCTCCCACACGGTAGGCATGCCCCCTCGAGCCAGGGGCCAAACTGGGGGATGAGAACTGAACTGGGGGCCTCCTGTAGGGGAAGCACACCTCAGCTCAGCATATGGGTCCCGTACAGGCCGGGGCCAGGATTTGATCCTCATTCCCCGGGGCTGCAAAATAAGTGCTTCACCCACTGAGCCATCCCAGCTTCCCCTGAAATCTAAAAGATAGTAACCAGGAAGAGAAAGCTGATATATCTATTTACTTTGTTGAGTATCATATGGAGCTTGGGTAAAAACCTCACCATTTTGTCTAGTGTGTCTATATCAAGCCCATGGGCCGCATGAGGCCTAAGATGGCTTTGAATGTGGCCCAACACAAATTCATAAACTTTCTTAAAACATTATGAGATTATTTTTGCAATTTCTTTTTTTTTAAAGCTTATCAGTTATTGTTAGTGTATTTTATGTGTGGCCCAGGGAAGCCGAAAAGGTTGGACACCCCTGGTCTACATAATAGCTGGGAAAGATGTTCCTGACACTTTGAATTGTAGGGGAAAAGAAAGCAAGTTGCAGAGTAATAATATTTATCATATGTCTATATGATTGCATGTGGTTTTATAAACACTTAAAAAGTATTTTTGAAGTATTTACAGGTCATGGGAGGATATTTACAGAACAATTGCTATTGGTTACCTCCAGATGGGGACAGCGACTGGGGAGGAAAGACAATAGAAATAGGGGGACTATAATCTTTTTATTTATACATTTCATTTCTGCAAATGGTTATAAGGAGCATTTACTTTTACACTGACAGTTAGAAAGCAAAGCACTTTGTTTTTAAAAAGTAACTAGAAAGTTTGCTTGTGTGCCTGTGGATGTCTGAGAGGGAGATTAAATCAGAGCCTTGCTCACCGAGCATGTTGGGTAGTACTGAGCACCCCCAACCAGGCGAGGCTCCCTGTATCTATTCTGCCACCTGAAGGACTCTGAGGCAGGCTGTTGGCAACTGGCCTGCAGGAGCCTGCGGTCCCTCAGCCCCGGCCTCCAGTAGATGTCATTGCAGGCCCCGAGAGTGATCAATCAAGAGTCTGACTAGACCTGGGGCTGGACTGAGAATCTTGAAACCGAATGAGCTGATAACTAGGGAGCATTGCGTGGGGCCTAGAGCCTAACCTCATTTTTAGTTACGGTATACCTATCACTGAGTGGGCACCCTGGGGGGCCAGAGAGCATGCAAATGCTTTGCAAACATCTCGTTTACTCTACCACATGCTTATTGGTACTGTTGTTATTACCATAACAGATGAGAAACAGAAGCTTAGAAGGCCAAGTAATTTGTCCAAGTTCACGCAGCTCCCAACACAGTTTAGTGAAAACATAGTTACAGTTGTATGATTGTGGTATATTAATATATGTGTGTGTAGCTCCATATTGATATACTTGAAGGATAGGCTATACAGCCTTCTAGTTTTTCTAGCACTTTCTCACACTGGGGTAACCTTCTCTAGTCTAAAGTTTTCTAAAAAGCAACAAATGTACTGGATTTATTTCAATCTTCCACAGGGCCTGATGTGTCGCAGGCACTCACTAACCAGTGGCTTAGTTGTATTTATTTGTTGGCTACAGTACTGACAGGACTCAGGCTTCACAAAGGTTGAAAGCACAGTTCCCCCGGATAAGGCCATTAGAAGCGGTGGAGCCTGAGGGATGGCCCCGGTAATGCAACTGTATGTGAAGAGAGTGTTCTTATTCTTCAGCCCACTCTTCCCTCATATCGTTCTCCTTTTCCTCTTCCCTTCCTTATGAAAACATCTGAGTTTGTGTTCTGGGATAAGAGAAAAATGCGGGTTCTACCCAATTTAGTTCTTCCTCTACTGATCTGATTAGAATAAACAAGAGCCTCCTAGGACTTGTAAAAAACAACAAAAAAATTCTTACTCAGATCTTGGATGAATTATTGCTGAGAGGTTTTAATTGGCTGTGCTTGGCTTCTGACCTCTTGTACAGATTGATTTATGAGGTGAATTTGCAATCAACTGTTGGAAAAATTGATAGCATGGTAGCAGATAGAAGTGGCTGTGTGAACAAGGCTTGGAAAATATTTAATGCCATCCCCAGCCCCCACTGCAAACACCAGGTTTCATGTTGGTGGACAACATTCCCTAGGAACACTGAGGGGCCTTAAGTGAGCCCTACATGTCCTGCTTCTAAAGTCAGAAAAAGGGGAAGCCGGGATGGCTCAGTGGGTTAAGCGCTCACTTTGCAGTCCTGGGGACCAGGGATCGAATCCCGGCCCCGGCCCATGTGGAACCATATGCTGAACTGGGAGCTCCCCCAGTTCAGCTCTCTCTCTGTCTTTGTATCTCTCTTACTCTCTCTCTGTCAAAAATAAAAATAAATAAATAAATATATATTTAAAGTCGGAAAAAGGTTGCTATTTTCCAATCTACAGGGGGGAGATATTGAGTTAATGTGTAGAATGATCAGTTATAGTTTTTCTGTAATTATTCTTAAGCTTTCCATAAGATTTTACATATGAAGCTTTCTCTTTTACACACAAAAGTGATATTTTGGGGGTGGGCCTTTTAGTATTTTGTACAGTCCTTCAGAAGACATGATGACTTGTGCCTGTGAACCACTGCCCTAGGGACCTTGGACTAGCCCTTGGATGGTAGCACAGCAGGTTGTCTCTCTTTGTTTAATGAAGGAAGTCAGATTTTCAGGGACAGTGTGAGGCCAAAAGGGGCCCTCGATACCTTTAGAAAAGTGGGAGACCTGTGCTCAGTGATATTTCTCTCTAGTTCATCAGCCTGCCCTTGTAATATTTGTCTCACAGGATTGATGTGAAGATTAAGAGAAATCCTGTAGGGAAAGCACTTAACAGAATACCCAGAGTAAGCATTTATTAGTTCTCTCTCTCTCTCTCTCTCTCTCTCTCTCTCTCTCTCTCTCTCTCTCTCGCTCGCTCGCTCGCTCTCTCTCTCTCGCTCTCTCTCTCTCTCTCACACACACACACACACACGCACACACACACACACACACAGTGTGTATTATGGCTGTGAATTTGGACACTCTCGTGAGCAAATGGAAAAGAGAAAATTCCTATTTCCCTTATCACATCTTTTATGCATTGACTAAAGTGTTTATCCACTTTCTCCTGGCAACTAAGAGTGCAATCTCAATATTCAAAGGTGAAATTTCTTCCAACTGGTTATTGGCTTTTTAAAAAGAAGACAAGTCACCTTTGGCTAACACTGGGCTTAGAGACTATCTAGTTTTGCCTTTAATCTTTCATTATTTGCTCATATTATGGGGCAAAAAATGTGGTATGGGAGTAGGAGCCCCTAAAAACTTGGGTTGGAAGATCAACTCTTGCCATTCACAGGTGGCATGGCTTGGGGCAGATTGCTCACAATCTGAGCCTCACCCCTCCCTCCTAATATAAGATAATACCTCATCTTTGTATGGATGTGAGGATTGCATGAGATTAACATGAACAAGAGCACTTAACTTCTGCTTGTAGGAGATCAATACAGTAGACTCTCTGTTTACCAGAACTCAAGCAACTAGCACTCTCAAACAACCAGCAAAAGTTTTTGCCATCTCCTTAAGATTCCAGTTAATGTAGAGTCTACTTATATTTATCTGGCATCCACCAATCCCCATGGGCACTGGTTAATTGAGAGTCTACTATATATTTTGTTGAATCCAAATCCCATAGCCAGCTCCTAAGAAATGAATAGTGAGGATATGAGCACATGAAACTTCCTATGTCTATGATTAAAAAAATTTGCTCTTACCCGTATGTCTAGCTCAGTCTTTCATGCCTAGAATGATTAATTGCCTCTCCCCTTTAATATACTGTTTTAAAAAGTCACAGTAACCCTGGCTTATAACCAAGATAAGAAAACACATGTGATAAGGACACTGAAAGAATCTCCTGAAGCATTGCAGGGTTCTTTGAATGATTAGGTTGACCTGTAATCTTCCTCCTTTGTCAACCTAGAAAAACTCTGAAATGGCCAAGAAGCCTAAGGTGGCCAGTAGCCCAGTGAACTGAGGAGTAGACAAGGTGCCTGAGTTCATGGTGGTCCTCAGAGAGAGTCAACAAGCAGAGCACCCCTGTAGAGTTTGCTGTGAAAAAGGTACATTCATTCCCTTTGGGAATGATGGCCCTGTTGTTATCCTCCCAGGACCTTCTGTACATTTTATTTGAGATGGAAGGGGGGAGCAGGTAGGGTAGTAAAAGGATCCAGATAATCAGAAAAAGCTTGGGAGAATCAGGAGGTTAAAAGTCATAAGTCAAACTAGGTTTTGAGATTCTTTAATTAGGTTTTTTCATTCTCGTTACTTTGAGAATGTGATTCCTCCCACCCCCATAAACAGGTACAAATTTCCCCATTCCAAGTTCTTAAAATATTAGGCAGAGCACAGGCTTTGAGACCTGTTTTTGAGACTGATATGTTACCTACAGCTCACGTGGCTTCACTTTTTCTGGATGTTTACAGCTGTCTTGAACCTCTCCATCTCCATAATAACTCCATTGCCTTACTTAGTGGAGCCAAAAACCTTGGGGGCATTCCAGTCTCCCGGGTTTTGTTCTGTTTTGTTTTTCTAATACTCCTGTTTACTCTGCTAGAAAATCCTGTTATCCGAGTTGATTTGACCCTTTTTTCACTACTCTCATTAGCACTTCGTGGTCTTAATCTCTATCTATTTTCTGATTATTGCAATATCCTCTTCCTTGTTTTCCCCTGTCTTATCCTTGTCCTTTTAATATTCAACCAGCAGCCAAGTCTCCTCAGGGTTAGTAGTCAGATCGTGTTGGAACTCTCCAGCTGCTTCCGGTCTCCCTACAAAGGAACCTCGCTAGGGCTTCGAGGTGCAGACGCTCTGCCCAGTACCTGCCTGCTCTCCCTCCCACCTTTCTCATCCATCATCCCATTTCTGCCCCACCAGGCCCTTGACTGGTCCCCCATAGCGGGCACAAACTTACCTCTAAGCCTTTGCTCTTGCCCTTCCCTCTTTCTGGAAGGTTCTCTCTCCAGATACACACCTGGCTGGCCCTCTTGCTTTCTCTATATCGTTGCTCACTTGTCACCTTCTCAGTGACACCTTCCCTAACCACACTGTTTAAAACTGTACCCTCTTCATCCCAACCTGTCTTCCTTTCCCATTTTGTTTTTTTTCTCCTTAATGCTTATTGCTGTTTCACACACTTTATACTTTACTTGTTTATCTGGTTTACCCTCTGTCAGCTCCATGAGGGCAGGAATTTTTGTCTGCTTTGTTCACTATGGTATCACTAGCTCCTAACGCAATGCCTGGCCTAAAACAGTGCCTGGCCCATCAGTATGTATTGAGCTGAGTTAAACCTACACCTGGATCTAAAGCCAGCCCCTCTTGCTTAACAGCTGAGTATGAACAAGGTAACCTCTTTGAGTGTGGGAAATACATGGACATATGCTTGGCTGCTAGATTTTAATAAATCTTTATTCCCTTTGCATTCTTCCAATTTGACCAATGGCAAAAATGCCTTTTGAGAAAAGTGACAGCTGAGTACAAAGAAATTCTTTCTCTTGCTTTATTTCTCTTCTCTAACCTTCTCTTCTTCACCTTTCATCCTCTTCTTATCCCTTGTCCTCATCACTATTCTTTCTAAGGTAGCTGAAATAATGAACACCACATAGAAATAATGATGGATGGACTCTGAGCCAGCAGATAGAATTGTTAGAACTGAAGAAAGGGACTTGCTCACTTAAACAGACATCAGCCAAATATACCGCTGATGGGAGAAGAGGACAGGGAGGGAGACTGGAATCCAAAGCTGTTATCAAGTTTCAGTCTTTACAGCAAACTTAAAAAAAAAAATTTTTTTTTAAGATTTATTGTTTTTGAGAAAGAGAGACAGAGAGAGACAGAGAGAAGGGGGAGGGCCCAGAGTAGTCTCCATAGTTGTATGTCATCAGTTTTCAACATGGTTTTGTTCTACACAGGTGGACAGGGGTCGAGCAGGGTGGGAACTGGGCTGGGGGCCTCCCGCATGGGAAGCGCACCCCAGTTCAGCATATGGGTCCACATGGGCCGGGGCCAGGACTCAGTCCTTTGTCCCCCAGCTTCCCCCTTTCTAGCAAACTTCATGAGTTTGTCTATGTCATTCTGGAAAACCCAGGAAAGCTATTCAGAAGCTGGACAGTATCCAAAAGAGACATTTAAAATAATTCAGGTGATGAGGAAAAAGAATTGCTATGGGAATCCTTCCCCCTCCCCCAAAACTGTGACTCTTCAGCATGGAATGGTGAAAATGGAGAGAAGTAATGATAGATGACAAGCCTTACATTACACTTGTACACGCCAGGCTCCATACTGTGTATGTGACATAGTTCAGTCCTCACAACTATTCTAGAAGGTACATACAGCAGTAGACTCTCATTTAATTGGCACCCATGGAGATTGGTAGATGCCGGATAAATGTAAGTAGACTCTCCATTAACTGGAACTCAAGCAACTGGCAAAATCTCAAGCAACTGGCAAAAATGTTTTTGCCAGTTGCTTGAGGGTGCTGGTTGTTTGACTTCCAGTTAACAGAGCATCTACTGTATTATTATACTCATTTTACAAATGAGGACATTGAGGCACAGAGAGATTAAGTCATTTTCCCAAGGTCATACAGCTGGTAAATGAAAGAGATGAGATTCACATCTCACAGGTGACAGAACAAGACTTCACAAATCTCAAACTGTCATATTCATCATGAGAATATAGACTTGTTTATGAAACTCTAAGCCTCTTATGTTCTGGTGATTGGCTACTGCCATGGTCCTCTAGTCTCTCATCTGGCCTCATCTTACCTACCCAACTGACACAACTGCCCACAAATGTACCCTACATTCTATACTGGCTGGTCCTGTCTTTGTCCCCAGACCATACTCACACATTCATCCCAGCGTTCCTCAACAACATTCACAGCACGCTCCCCACTCATAGCTGGTGCTCCACGTCCCATTAGGATAGTCTACCTTTGAGATGAAGCCGCTTGGAAAAGCTCTCTGGATTTCATTTCTGCCTCCATCCTCAATTCTCTGGCTTTGGACTGAGCTCTCTGGTTCCTACCTTTTGTTCCTGCATCCTGCCTTTATATGAACACCTCAGGTGTTCCTGACTTGTGGTTTTGGTGTGACCAGGCTGCTCTCACTTGGCAAGCTATGCTCCATGCTCTGCTGCCTTCTGAACAGACCTGTGCCTGGCCACCTTTGGTCTAGCAGCCCAGGTGGACAGGAAGTGACCTAAACAACCTTTGCATTTTCCTCTATCTGTCCAAATCCTGTGAGAGCCCTATAAAATCCCAGCTCCTCCAGGAGATTATTCATAACAATGCCATCTGGTGTTTTTTCTTTCTGCTTCCTGGTCATCTATATGTGTATTGGCTATACTACCCATTTCAATATGTGGTTTAACTTTTCTTTAGCACTTTGTACAGTTGCTATCATTCACTGAATAATTCCCACCATATCTTTCCCAGAAGATACCCTGTCCTTCTAGCCAAGTACTGTTTCATGTCTCCTTTATATTCTTTCTCTTTCTTTATGTGATAAGATTTTCCCACCAAGTGCACATTGACTTGAAGATTTTGTGACTAATCCATGAAGAGTGGGTTACTGAGAGAAATGTGATGCTGTAGAGATATCTGCGTGTGGTACTTATGAGCCCAGGTTTGGAGGCTAACAAGTATGGATTCATACCTTGGCTCTACCAGTTTGTGTGTGACCCTCTTGTGTTGCCTACCTAACATCCCTCTCCTCATCTGGAGATGAGGGTTAACCGAAAAAATGCATGAAAAGTTCTTTAGAAAGATGTCTGGCACATAGCAAGTATTCAGTGAATAGTAACTATGATTTTTCTTTCTTGTCACTAAGCTTTGAAAATTATATCAAAGAGAATAATAAACTCCTGGAATATGTTCCTTGGTGAATTTATCTGAGGGTTTCTGGATATGAACCTGTCCCAATACAACACTTTGGATGACCTTATATTAAATTGGATTAAGGGTTTTTCAGCTCCTTGATACTGTGGAATAAATGTGATTATACATTCAGGACCAAGAGGTCTAAGGAGAACTTGTAAGATTGGATGGAAGGGATAAAGAGAAGGCTTTCAATTATTTCCAGATTGTTGCTTCTTACATGGCATTCCTTTGTTTCTTTCTTCCCTTGTTTCACCTCAAGTTTTGAAGATAAGATCAAGGAAATCATTGATATACAGTGGTACCTCGGTTCACGAACTTAATTCATGAGCTGACTCTGGTCACGAACCAAATTGGTCGTGAACCGAAGCACAGTTTCCCATAGGGTTCAATGTAAATCCGGTTAATCCGTTCTGACCTTTTTTTTTGGTTTTTGAAGCACAAAAAATATGAAACAAATTACAATACACATTAGTACAGTATAGTAATGTAGAAAGAGCACAACAAAAATCAAAAAAAGTCACTGAAAGTACTCACAGTGTACTTTTTTCTGTGTCTCTTTCTCTCCACGATCTTCCTACAGGAAGTCACAACCATGTGACA
>PVKE010022833.1:0-25195 GCA_004027555.1 Craseonycteris thonglongyai
AGCAAGACTCAACTGCACACTGCTTTTAAGAAAAACCATTTTAAATATTAAAACAGAAATATAAAATTCAAGCAGTGGAAAAAGATACAACATGCTAACTCTAATCAAATAAAGTTTTGTCATATTAGATTAATAACAGACAAAGTAGATATCAAAGCAAAGAATATAAATAGGGACTAAAAGATCATTTTATAATGATGAACTGGTCAATTCATCCAGAAGTGATAACAATCCTAAATGTTTATACACTTAGTAACAGAGCTTCAAATTACATGAAGCAACAACTGATAGAACTGCAAGGAACATTGAAAAAGACCAATCATCGTTGGAGATTTTCATACCTGCCTGTCAATAAATAATAAGGTGATAGAGTGAGGCTAGTAAAGATTTGAAAAACACGATTAACTTACCTAATTGACATTTATAGGACATATCATCCAATGGCTAAAGGATACATAGTGTTTTCAAAAGTGTATGTAATATATACTCAAATAGGCTATATACTGGGCCATAAAAGAAGTCTCAATAATTGTAAAGAATTCAAGTAGTTCATGTTTTTTCTCTGAGCACAATAGAATTAAATTAATAATCAACAAATATTTATTTGTAAATTCCCCAAATATTTAGAAAATAACTAATACATCTAAGTAATCCTTAGATGAAAGAAGAAATTACAATGGAAATCAAAAAGTAAATATGCAATGATAGAAAGAGTTGTAAACCTGGAACCAATGTAATTTTTACTAACCAATGTAACCCTAATAAATTTAACAATAAAAAAAGTGCTTTGAATTGAAATAAAATACAAAATATCAAAATTTGCAGTATGCCATAAAAGCATTACTTGCAGAAGAAATTACAGCATTAATTGCATATATCAGAAGTAGAGAAAGGTCTCAAATTAATGATAGTTTCCACCTTTCAAAACTGGAAAAAAAGCAAATTAAACCCAAAGTAAATTTTTTTAAAAATGGATATAAAATCAGACAAGGAAATTGATAAAATGGAAAACATTATAGAGAATATCAAGAAGTATAAAGCTAATATCTTGAGGTGACAAATAAAATTGATGAAACTCTGGACAGATCAATCAAGACAAAAGAGAAGAAATACAAATTGCCAACATATTTTTTTTCAATTAAAACTTCAGTTTTTTAATAATTTTTTACATTTAATGCCCCTTCCCCTGGCCCCCCAGCACTCCTCCCCTCATCACCAACATAGGGAAACAGAGAAGTAACATCACAACAGAAGCTACAGATATTAAAAGGAAAATAAGAGAATAATAGGAATAGTTTTATGCAAACTTATCAACTTAGGTCAACTGGACAAATTCTTTGAAAGACAAACTATCAAAGCTTAGTCGAGAAGGAATCAATAACATTAGAGAAATTGAATTTCTAGTGCAAAACATTTCATGGAGAAAACTACAGACCCAGATGGCTTCATGGGTGGATTATACCATTTTAGAAGCACTAGCATCAGTTCTATACACGCTCTTTCAGAAAATTAAAATAGAGGGAATACTTCCCAACAAAATTTGTGGACCAACACCCAGACACCACAACCAGACAAAGACAGACCAAAAAAACTTGAGTACAGTGTCTCTCACGAATGTAGATGTGAAAGTTCTAAACAAATTTTAACAAATACAATCTAACAATTTACTAAGAAAAATATGATACATTGTAAGAAAATGAGGTTAATCTCAGGAATTCTAGTTCAGTTTAACATTTGAAAATAATGTAATTCACATAAATTACAAACTAAATAATAACAACACAAACTTTATAATTATTTTCATAAACTGAACAGAAAGACACTAAGAGAAATAAAAAAAAACTCTATTCCTAATTTTTAAGAAATATCAGCAAACTAAGAATAAAAGGGTAATTTCTTAACCTGATAAAAAGCATTAAAAACAAAACAAATTCTATAGTTAACATCATAGTTAATGGTGTAAGACTGAATGTTTTCTTACTAAGAGAAGATAACAGGTATCTGCTTTTGCCACTTCTATTCACTGTGTTTAGAGTTTCCGTCCTATTCAATATGAGAATAAAAAGAAATAAAAGATATGCAGATTGCAAAGGAAGAAGTAAAACTGTTTATTCACAGATGGCATGATTGTTTATGTAGAAAATCCAATTGTACCAATAAAAAGCACTTTATTTACTAAAGAAGGCAGCTAGCCTACAAGTTGTTGTTTTCAGATTTGGTTCTTTAAAATGTTGCATTAAAATATTGTTTATCTTCATTACTAACTTTTCTTGCACCACCTTAAGTTGTGCACTCCAGGCAAACAGTAATATTACCTTAAATAATAAATGAGTTTAGCAGGGTTGCAACATATAAGATGAACTTAAAAAACTCATTTGTACTTTCTATATACTAGCAATAGACAATTGGAAACTGAAGTAAATATATCATACTATATCAGTACATTAATAGCAGCCAAAATATGAAATAGGAATAAATCTGACAAAAGATATGAAAGACATAAGCAGTGAAAATTACCATATTTTTGCAGATAGAAATTAAAGATGACCTACATAAATGGGAGGCTATGCTGAATGCAGTGACAAGAAGAGCTCACTGTTGTTAAGATGTCAAGTATCCCCACATCGATGTGTAGATAAAGTGCAATCCCAGTGAAAATACTAGCACATTTTTTTTTGGTAGAATTTGACTGATTTTGAATTTCA
Organism: Craseonycteris thonglongyai; assembly: GCA_004027555.1. Lineage (NCBI taxonomy): Eukaryota > Metazoa > Chordata > Mammalia > Chiroptera > Craseonycteridae > Craseonycteris > Craseonycteris thonglongyai. The sequence continues at coordinate 2,706 of PVKE010022833.1, forward strand.
TATCAAAGTGCAAAAGGCATCATAGCCAAAACAATTCAAGAAGAACCAAGTTGAAAGTCTCAAACTTTATTATTTCAAGACTTATATTTTAAACTACAGTAATCAGGAAAGCATGGTATTAACATAAAGATAGGTGGACAAATAGATTAATGGTGCAGAATAACAAGTCCAGAAAACAACTCACAAATTAGTTGTATAAACAACTCATTTTTGATAAAGGTGTACAGAGAAAATTCATTGAGCAAACTATATACACTCTTTCAATGAATGATACTGGTAAAAACTGAGCATCCATATGCAAAAAAAATTAAATGTTCAGTCATATCAAGACACAATATTTAAAAATTAATTTCAAATAGTCACAGACCTAAACGAAAAACCTAAAACTATAAAACTTCTTTAAGACAACTTAGGAGAAAGTCCTGTTACCATAGACAAATATTTTGGAGATACATACCAAAAACACAGTCCTTGAAAGAAAAACAAATGGTAAATGTGATTTCATTCAAATTAAAAAAGCTTTGCTTTCCAAACCCATTGTTAAGAAGATGAAAGAAAATACAAACCACAGACTGGGAAAAAAATACTTGCAAATCATCTATCTCATAAAAAACTTGTTTCCAGAATATTTGAAGAAATTTCAAAAGTTTATGTATAACTTATAAACTTCATAAGACATAAAGCATATATAGAATGATACTTCAATAAATCTGCTTTAAGAAATTGGTTGAATTTAAAATTATAATAGTGCTTTTCATGGGATGTGCCCTGGGAATTAATTCCAGGTTGGGTTGAATGGCTAAATCTCTGTCTCCTAGGTCCTTAATCCTTACCCCATTGCTCAAGCTTCCCGGCAATTATTACCCACCACAAATTGTCTAGCATTTTGATCACTTACTCTTTGATATTGAGTCATGGGAATTAGCAGGAGGTTATAAATGACCTTATGCTGTATTAAGAAACAAAAGAAATGTTGGGTGGACTTTTAAGCTTCTGCTTTGTGAGAGATTAAAGTGCTAGTGGTTCATGTCATTCAGTAAAGGCAAAATCTTAAGAAAATCCATCAAAGCTTTTTAAAATAGTCACTTTATACAAGCATTAACTCCCTACAACATACCTTTTCTCAAATTCCCTCCACTTTGTCATTTCTCAGACTGCCTTTTGGATAACAATATTGTCTCCTCAGTTGGGAAGTATGTCCATGGAACATACTGAACTGTTGAAAGAGACCCTGGGGATAGCAATAATGCACTGAATTTAGACTCTTTCTTGGCATAAACCAGCTCGTGAGAGGCAGTAGAAACAATTTATACACTGTTTGCTATATAACCAGACCATGCTACAAAAGAAAAACAAAGTTTATACTCATACAGCTAAAGAGGTTTGTTCAGTGGGCTCATTATTTAATATCAGTTTGGTAATATTTCATATCAGTGTTCTGTTTTTGTGGAAAACTCAACTCCAATGCAGTTTTCTCTGAAAATATTAGGAAAATCAGGAGAGAGGATAAAGTAAAACCTCCTGCTTCCCCCTTTCTTCCTCGTACACATGTCCACCCTGCAAGTTCATAAAATGAATCCTTTTTTTTTTTTTTCTAATGTTTAAGGTACCATTTGATCTATAGGTTTGAAAACAGTAGTAGAAAAAAGTACCACTATTTTATGAGATACTTAAAAGTAGGCTCTATCAAGGTGGTTGTTCAACAAGAGATACTACACTTATATGCGTTGCATTAACTTTGTAACAAACTACTTATCCTATTTTACTTTTTTTATTGGCTTGCTGATCATGACAACCTTTTCTCCCTCAGCTTCTTTTTTTGCCACGAGGCATTGTGTTCTTTTACGTTGTACCCTACAGGGAATATGCCAGAGATTTATTTTTCACAAGGAACTAGTTTCATATTTTTCCCTTAGGTCTTCTAAGACACTCACTTAAAAGCATTCTCTTTATTTCTTAAGATAATTTTTAAAATAAATAATTAACAGTACTGTTTTAAAGGTTTTTATAGTTTAATGTTATTTTCCATGTTTAACCATTACTTATTGTTGAATAATTGATTCAGTTTAAGCAGAATTTAAGGCTACGTTGTGACTCACAAATACCATCTAATTGCTTTTAAAACATCTAAAAGGAGAACAGTCATGGAGGCGTTGGACAACTAATTCAATTACCAGGCAAACAAACATTCTTAAAATATTACAGATAAGCTAAACTTTGATAGAACAAACATGTATAAAATGAATCCTCTAATTTACTGAAAACTGGGGAAGCCGGGATGGCTCCAGTGGGTTAAGCGCTCACTTTGCAGCTCCGGGGACCCAGGATCGAATCCCGGCCCCGGCCCATGTGGACCCATGTGCTGAACTGGGAGCTCCCCCAGTTCAGTTCTCTCTCTGTCTCTGTATCTCTCTCTCTCTCTCTCTCTCTCTCTCTCTCTCTCTCTCTCTCTCTCTCTCTCTCTCTGTCAAAAACAATAAAAAATAAAAAAAAAATAAAGAGATTCTAATTTACTGAAAAATATACTCTGTGGGATATGTCTTCATTTTAAGATCCACAGTTATGAAAATACGCATTCACATGAGGGTTGATTTGGTAAGAATATATATTAATACATGCAACCTGTGACTATCCATTTTACTAGCAGATAGGGAAGACTTGATGAATGAAATTCATAAGATCCAACATTTTTACCAGTCTCTTCTACTTTGCTACCAAGAGTACATTTCAAAACCAGATTTGAGAGAACATGGAAGATTTAAGAAAAGAAGGGTGAGAAAGAAAAAAACATATCTTTTGGCAATGAGCTTTTTGCCCTAAATGTTATGAGAAGCAAAAATTGACAAAGAGGTTTTATGAATTCAACACATAACTTGTTAATTTTGTGTAGCCATTTAAAATTTGTATTTCTCTGAGTTGATCTCACAATAACCTTTTAAAGAAGCAATAAATATTATCCCCATTTTATATTAGAATCTGGTATCTAGATGAAAGCAAGTAATTTCCCAAGGATATTTCTCGGACGGTGAGTAGTAGCACTTCAAATCGTAGCAGAACATCTGATGTACACACATTCACCTAGAAAACAACATTTTTAAGTTAGGTTTCAGAGTACTTAAAAATGCCAAAGTATGATTCACTTTTTATTTTCACCTGAATTTCCTTCCTTTTCTGGTAGAGGTGCTAATGAGCAGACAAATGGGAAAGGTAGCCAGCCAGAGGGAAGAGAAGAATCAAAGACCTAGATAATTCACAAACTGGAAAATGAGCTCCTAACTAATCGAGACTGGATTGTAAATAGGATAGAAAGAATTTATGCATCCCTGGTATTGGCCTGAATAGCATTTGTACCCAATCCAAGGAAAGTATTTGTGAATTTCACAGTTGGCTATTTTTTCTCCCTTGGAGATTTTTTCCTGAACTAATTATCCATTGTGTGCATGAAGCAAAGAAATAACGTTAAAGTCATTTTTGAGGTGGATATTTCATCTTGCCTGTTGTTAAAATGCTTAGACCATTAATAAAGAATGAATTAACTTTATTAATATAGTTTCTTTGGGGAGTTTCTGATCTATATACTGATCAACCAATAGAAAATTTTGTGTAATATTTTATTCATGCAAAATTTAAGGAAGTAACTAGATTGACTAATCTTTCCATAATAAATAATTTAGTTTAACTTTGTGCTGCTTTTTGCTTTTTAAGTTTTTCATAATGTGTCCTTTACAACCTCCAATATTAAAATGATCAGCACCTGTTTTGTGCTTGAGTTAGTTTAAATTGTTAAGTTAGTTATGGCTCTTGGGTTATAAGGTATGGGAGAGTGTCTTAATATAAGAAATGTACACATTTGCAAACTTGAAAATCTATGTGCAAATAAATTTTAAATGATAGAAAACTATAGAAATTAATATGCACAATGACATACTCATATAATACCATAGAGCAATAATTGTTGCTCTACAAATATACCTAAAATGCTTTACATTTCATGTAGTCTCATGCCTATTATTCAAACCCAGAGTTTTGTGTCATGTTTTATGACTCAGAATTGTTGCATCTTCTCTCCTTCCCAATTGAAACTCAAGTAGCCAGGATAGATACAATATGGTTAGGTTGTGTCTTTGACATTTAGGCTTGACTTCTGCTTCTCGTTAGGATGTAGGAAGCCAGAGAGATTACCACTTCCATCCTAGTCACCAGAACAAGTTAGATAAACTGCACAACCAGTATTTTAGAAACCTATCAGGAATCCGAGAATATTAGTTAACCTAAGTGAACTCAATTCCGGAAAGCCATATGCTCTTTTTAGGAGAAGAGTCTCATGACTGCTTTGCTGCCTAGAAGAATGGTGAGCTGGGAAGGTGACATCCTAGAGAAACCAGTGCAGTTTTAACCCTTTACCCGTTTGCCCCGAGAATATCCACCAGAGGCACTTGGGGCTGCAGTGTTTACCCTGAGGTAACTCGTGGATTACAGCCCTAACCTAACCCCCAAAATAATAAATATCAATCATATACCTTCCTGTTACATTAGGATTAAAGACAAGTTCTGTTTAGAAGTAACTCCAAGAACAGTTTTTATATTCACATTAAAAACCAGTCAGATTTGCTTCAACCTCAGAGTGCGTTTACTTAACATTAAAAGAACATGGCAAGTGAGATGCACTTTTTTTATTTCGAAATGGGAAAAGGGTTAAAGAACATGTAATGGATGTGTTTGGAGTGATGGGGTGTGTGGGAATCCCAAGTTGCCCAGGCAGAGACCTTGTGAGCCTTTGACAACCACCTGTTTCCCGCGTTATTTGTTCAGAGGCCAGGCAGCAGAGCAGAGAAATCATCCGTAAGTGAGCAGACCCTTCCAGTGACCAGGCAGGGTCCTGCTGAAGGCCGCGTGGGGTAAAAGCCTCAAGAGCGCTCCCTCCAAGCCATTCTAGGCCTTCACCAGCCTGACGCCATGGCGCATGTGAAGGCTCAAAGAAGGGAAGCGGAGCACAGAAAGCCAGGGTGGGACTGGAGATCGGAGCGAGCACCGCCCCCCGCTAGCTGCTATGCGCAGGCAGTCAGAGGCAGCCCGTGTTTTGGGAAGGTGGTCATAATAACGAGACTCTGGGCTTTTTCTGGGGCTCAGTTCCCAAGTCTTGCTGAAGAAAATGTGCTGATTCAATCCTCACAACGGTGGAAGCCAGTGGAGAACTGGAGCTCAGTAAAGCCACAACAAAGCCCTGACTCAGCTTACCTGCAGATTTGATCAACTCAGTCTCCTACACTAAGCTGCTAATGGGTGTACACTGTTCCTGGGGGTGATTACCGGTTATGTAAGTCTCTACTGTTCTTTTACACACCGTATGGGGCCTACAGGACACGAGAAAAAAATGTGACCCAGGTCCAGTCGGTTGTCTTGTGAGTTGTCTGTGGCAGCAGATCCAAAGGCAGAACAGGAATAATCAGACACAGACTTTAAAATGACCTTGTTAAGTGTGAAGAGAAAAGAAAGATCTGGAGGGAAAACATTTATAAAAACACATGGAATCTTATCAGAGGGTTGTAAAATATTAAAAAGATCTAAGTGGAAATAAACAAAAAATACTCTCAGAAATGAGGGTAGGCTTGGAGGAAGATTGGATACAGAGGAGAGAAACTGGGGAAGCTGGGATGGCTCAGAGGGTTAAGCGCTCACTTTGCAGCCCCAGGCACCAAGGATCGAATCCAGGCCCTGGCCCGTGCAGACGCATATGTTGAACTGGGTAGAATCCCCAATTCAGTTCTCACCGGGGTTCCTGCCCTGTGCAGCCCCGCACCCACCTGTGGAATGAAACTATGTGGAAAACCCAATGATGTGCAACTATGGAGACTGTTCTGGGCCCTCCCCCTTCTCTCTGTCTTTGTCTCTGTATCTCTCTCTCTCTCTCTCTCTCTCTCTCTCTCTCTCTCTCTCAAAAACAATAAAAATAAATCTTAAAAAAAAAAAGAAGAGGAGGGAAACATCCGTGAAGTTGCAGACACTGTCATCGAAATTATCCAAACTGAAATACTCAATCAGTATTTATGGAATATATATTAGTACTAAGTGCCAGACACTATTTTAGAACATAGTATCGAACTAGACAGATGTGGGCACTTCTCTCATAAAACTTATTTATTCTCTAATAGAAAGTTTCATAGGAGTGCCGGTAGGTTCCTTATTTATTTTTTCTCATTTACCCTTGAATCTTGACCTACCTAGAAGATTAGCTCAAGTAATATTTCTTAGAAAAGAATGAATAAATGAATTTTTCTAGGGATTCTTTCTAAGGTAAGGTGACCATATTTTAACATTGGTAAAGCGGGACACCATTGACCGGGGGGGAGGGGGTTCTTGATTAAAAATTTGGTCTATCTCCTGCCGTTCCCTAGCTTGTCGTGCATTCTTTCCAAAAATCAGAACATTTTTAAAACGCCGCAGGACGCGGGACAAATTGTTAAAAATCAGGACTGTTCCGCCAAAAGTGGGATGTCTGGTCACCCTATTCTAAGGCCATGTTTTATATTGTCCCTTCCAAGATTATCTGACAAAAACTTCTAAGTCTGATCTGCTACGTATTATTTCTCTTTCTTCTTTCTTTCTAATCTCTTCACTCCACTTTGTCTACATTTTCAAAAAGATTGATTCACATATAGGCAGCTTATACAAGAAGTGTAAAGATGTAGCCTAGAATTTTGATAAGAGGAACTAGATGTGGGGAAGGGTAATCAGTGCACATATACTCTGTCCATTAATGATTTGCATGCAGGTCTCTCTGTTCCCTCCAGACTGTGATCTCTTGGAGTTCTGAGGGCCAAGCCCCATGCCCAGCCTGGTCAACTGCTTCTCTTTCAGTGCACCATAACATTTCATTAGATCTCATGTGAAAATAGACATTTCTTAAAATTTTCAATAAATATAAAAATCTGCCATACAAATAAAGGATGCATGCCATAGAAGTTTTTTTTTTAAGGAAACTGTCAAAATACTTTTTAAAAATTATTATTCTTATTTAAAATTCATGTCCTCTAGACCATACTGGCTGAGTCTAAGAAACAGATGACCAAAACTGCCAAAGTCTCTCAGTGCCGGATTCCATAGGATGTATCAAGTCACATACCAGAATGCTCCACGGGTGCTCCTTCGTTCTCACAGTTCTAACTGAGGAGCTCCTATATATCTCCTGAGATTCTCTGATTCGTGTTAGGATTGACTCCTATCATACCTGGAACAGCCTGCTAATATTACAGGGAAACTGGATGACAGTAGGACAAATGGGAGTTGAATTCTTTACCATTCTCCATAAACATAACAGAATGGTTAATCACAGAGCCTTGGAATGCCAGAGAATATTTTAATTATTAATTATTAAGCATCATCTGGCCCAATTTGTTTGTTTAGTAAAGGGAAAAATGAAGCTTAGAGATACTGGTTCAAAGTTGTGCAAATTAGTGTTCAGTTTGCCCACATGTATTAAGCACACCATGCCTCTTTGTTGAATATCTGTTTTTGGTTATTGCTAACCTCTTCCCCCTCCCCGCAAGAAAACACACCAAACAGCTTAGCATTTCAGCCCAGGTATACATCCTTTAGAATTATATGTTGCCAATATCTATTATGGTGTCATAATTAATGATGATTAAATTCATGAGTAATAACTACCCGTTATTATGCCAGTTGCTATGCTGAGTAACCGATACACTTTATCATGAATGCTGTTATCACAGTTTTAAATAGAAGGCATTATTTTCCTCACTTTGCAAACTAATTCTAAAAAATAAGAAGTAACTTACCAAGATATAAATGCTAGAAAGTGGCAAAGCCAGGAATTGAACTTCAAAAAGTTTTCAATCTCTCCAGTTTACAACACAGTTACTGTTACAGTATCTACCTAATTGTACCTCCAGACCAAAGGGGAAAAAAAGAAAAAAAGACAATAGAAGGAAACAAAAAGTAAAAATAAATTACAGACTACTATGATATATATTACTTTCCTTTTTAGAATTAAGCCAAAGTTATAATAAAATTATTTATTATATAAATATATTACTGCCAATACATTGTCGATTTACTAAAATTTAAGAAGTATGCAAGTTGATTAGATAAAATATTAAATCGAATTATGTGAAACAAAACAAATTATAAACCATAGCAATCTTTCTAATTCCACACAAGTACAATTGTATTTTCTTGATTAACTCAAATTCAGCAAGATGCATATCATGTTACACTGATGAATAGTTTGAGTTAAACATTTAACATCGCTGTACGGTTATAAAGGCTGCATGATAATTTGTATTAATTCTACCAAAATTATCTCAAGAGCCAACAAAAAATGACATAAATTTCCAAATTGATGTCTAATGTTCACTTTTACAAAGCTTATTATTTTAATACTTAAGCTCATAAATATTCTTGATCTTATAATTTTATTTAATTTACATTCCTTATAAAAATTTTTAAATGCATCCAAAATTTAAATACCCTATTTACCTGATATTCTGCTAACAAAATAAGCCTTTATTTAATCCAAATTAATACTGCAGTATAAATATAACCATATACTCATTTTGAGAAGAATCTTTCCTTACTGGAATTTGTGAATAAACATAAAAACACCTATACACACTAAAAAAATTTGATGACTTGCTGAATTTTGAACAACATGTTTATTTTCAAATTATATGAATCATTTATTTGTGTAAGAGATACTATCAAGCTTTTTTTTTAAGCTTTGGGTAGCTTTTGTTGTTTTGCTTTTAGTTTTTGTTGTTTCTTGGCTGGTTGATTGGAGTTCTCAGTTTTTGCTGCCTACTAACACAGGGCCCCCTCATTACTGCTACATAATGAGCTCAAACTCTAACACTTCTGTATGTGAACAAAACCTAGTGCCTTCCTACCTCTACTGCTTCCATCGTATTTATTTCACTCTACAGTGCCTGACACATTATAATCACTCAAGTAAATATTTATTGACCAATAAATTTTTTAAATTTGTATTGTTAATGTTTAGAATCTGAAGAAGAGTCTAACATAATCTCAGGTAATAGATTGATAGATTATGGAGGCTGCAATTTGGTTGGGGTAAGGGGAGGGTGGCTATAGAAAAAAATCCTGGAGTGTAAGGGCATACGTGAACAAATACTGAACCAAGGTCTGGGAGAACTGCAGCCTTTCACAGCTTCATTGCCAACCAAATGAACCTGGATGAGTCACAGTCTTATCTATAAAAAGGTTGGACAATGTTATCACTGCCCTAAAGATAGTACACTCCTGACAATGATTTGATTCAATGGATTTCTCAATGAGTCTGTGAAATCACATTTGAAGCCTACACCTTACATTGCAGTATTATTCTTGCATGGAGTATTGAACAGAAGAAGAGAAAGCTTGCACAACTCAACTGACCCATAAATACTTAGTCATTTTTTCAGGCATCTTTGAATTGCACATAAGAGAAGCCAGTGGGATCTCATGCTCAGAAAATATGTCAGATCATTCCAAAAGTGAATACATACTATTTTCTATTCCCCACTTTAGTCATATGTAATGAAATGGTTTGATGGGAGCAACATAGAAAATTACTGAGAATTTTTATATTCAGAGTTTCTTTGACTATTGGCTGAGTAGTCAAAGGGGCAGGATTAATAATACCTATTTCTGGGAAAACAGTTTTTGAGACAGAGGTATATTTTCAGAGAGATATTTCTTTTTTCTTCTTGCTTCATTGGACAAGAAAGCTTTATTTTGTTCTGTGAGGTTAACCATGGGAACAGAGCACGGCTGGGAGCCGGAGAGCACATGGCAGAAAGAGGAAGGGACAGGGCTCTATTAGTTTGCTGACTAGACAGGTCACATTGCACTCAGGACATGAAGATGAGGGTAAGAGTTTTAAATCAGCTGTGAAATGACTGTGGTACCTCGTGTGGAGTGGAGGACTTGGGTTATGCTTTCTTAGTAATTTCCTAGAATTGAATAAGTTTCGTGTGAGAGCTTGTATGCGATAAAGGTATACTAGCCTTTGGGTATACAAAAACATCAGTCATTTGGCCAATCAGCAAGAGGAGTAAGTTGATGCTGGATCCTGAGATAATAATCAGGGGAAAAAAATTAGGGAGGACATTTTTGTCTAATTCTTAAGACTTTCCATATCGGAAAGCTTATCTTTTGGATGGGATGGCTATACCAATAAATAGATAATTAACTTCAAAAACAAATAAACAAAGAGCAAGTTCTTAGCTATCGACCTCTCCTTTTGTATCATAATTTCCCAAATCAGTGGTTGTTAATAGGAATATTCTCCAACAATGTATTTGAGGATTAAATATGAAATAGTGTAGGATTAAGACAACTTAATTCATAACTTACATACTGCATAAATGATGAAGTCCTTATACCAACTCTGAATCTGAAATCTCTTATGCCATCAGAATTTGCAGGAGCATTGTATAAATAAAATAGAATTTCAAATAGTCTAAATGATCTACATAGTGATATCTACTCATTTAGCTCTCCTCCAATTTTCTCATGAGTCCTTCGTCATTGCTGAAGGTTGATTTCCTCTGCCCAGTTGTCCTTGCTCTTTAAAACTTGACTTTGCTCTGTCCTGGAGTACCTTCATCTGTTTACTCTGCCCTCTGAAGCCTAGATGTTCTCGATATCACCTAACTATCACCTTATTATTCTAATAGTATCACCTTACTATTTTTCTAGACTCTTGCATCTACCTCATGTCCTTAATTAAAATATTTATTTCCCCCTAAGAATGGGAAACATTCTTCAGAACTCTCTGCGATAGAGGTCACTGTTTCCATTCTCTCTGCCTACCCTGCACCCCACTGCACTGCACACCCTACATCTGTCCTCAGGATGGTAGTTTCATCCAGTACCAGTCTTCCCTCCCATCACCACTCAAGGTGTTTAGCAACTATGCCTTGCCTGTGAGCCATGGTCCGTGAAATTAAGCACACTCTTCTTATCCTATAGCCTTGAGGGTCCTTGTTCTGCATTTCTTTTTCTTCTTTCTCCTCACTTCAGATATTCATGAGCTCTTCAGCATATGACTTTTAATTTTTATCTGCCATCATCCTAGGCAACTTTAACATCAACATTTATGGTCTTTCTTAGCATGCCTTAACGTTTTATCCTCTAGTTACTTTTGCCATCAGATCTCACTACCTTCTTTCTGTAGACAGCTCCTGGTCTTAAGAACTATGCCACCTCTGTCATCTCAAAAGCTGATATCCTGTTATCTGAATAAAAGCCCATACCTACATCTTCCATCACATATGCTTTTTAACATCATAATGACCTCTCGTCTCTTAATTCCTCTCTAATTCTTGGCCCACTCCTGGTTCTACAACTCTCCTTTTCCAGCTTATAGTCAGTAAAGATAAAGTATAATAAGTGCTTTTATTTTAATTTTGAAAAAAAGAAAAATAATGAAAATTGTGTAAAACAATGAAACAAATACCTGTGTGCACCATTTATATTTACAAAATATTGAGATTATTCTTACATTTGCTTAACTATGTCCTTTGATTGTAGCTGTAAAAATTCAGAAGATGCAGATTGATGTTTTGATAAACTGAAGCCTATATGTATAATATGTATGAAATTGTGCAGTTAAAATGAAAACAAGGAATGAAACTTGTGAAAGAGACAACAATTAAAAGAATACTGTCAGAGGTTCAAGTGAGATTTTTTTTTAGGATATTATGCAGAAGGATTAGTCTAGAGTTAGAAGATTGGGGTGAAGACATAGCATGCCTAGATCAATGAAGTCTGTTTTGTGAAATGTCAGAAATACTTTATCTGCATTGAAGCTTACCTGTAATGTGGGAGCACAACCATATCTGAAACCTTACTAATCATGAACCTCCATGTCTATAAAATGTTTTTTCTAAGTTTTCTGTTAGAATAATGAAGAGCTAGATCGTTCAAGGAGATTAGAGTTCTTAAAAATTTGTAGTCATAAAAGGAGAATAAAAATGTCTAATTTTCCTATTTTTCTATATTTATAGTTGTAGTAATAAAATATTCCTGGCTAATATTTAATTAATAAGACAATATAATAATTTTACCATCTACTTAGATAATTGTTGCTTTGATAGAATTCTCATGTTACATGGAAATATCTTGATATGCCTAATGTGTTCTAACAAGTGGTGCTAAATAGGCATATCATTAATCTATTAAGGAGATCAGCCTAATAATCTATTGACTTGTATTGTTTTAGGAGGACACCAGGTATTTTGCATTAGTTTTTCTTGAGTTGAAATGTTCTGGTAAAATCTAGTTATCCTGCTGATTTTAATCTACCCTTAATAAAAAACTGTGTATGCCAAATGTATACATATTTACTATTTGGAGATTTCAAATTAATGAATGCATCTCCCCCAAATTTAATAATTATTATAATGTACTACCTTAAGCATAGTCATCATGTGCCCTAACATTTCTAAGCCAGGCTCATCCTCTGTGTCATTTATAGTCAATAGATATGATCCTATTGTTATAATTTTACATGTTTTTTAATACTAGGAAAATTTTAAATCTGAAAAACTGAATTAGTTAACTGAAGCATTTGGTACATATTAGAATAAAGATAATGTGGAAATCTGGCAATGACCAGTCTCGGAACTCTTAAATGCTTGGGTTTGCATATTGTAGAAAACTAAGCAACTGTAAACTTCAATAGAATGGCATTTTGAAAAGGGTTTGGTTCACTCTGGCACAAAACTAGATAGAGTATAATGCTCAAGGGCCCCTTAGATCGTACACTGATATCAGTGTGTGGAGGAGGGGAAGGGTCATTAGAATTGCTCTAATGAAGGTGACAACAGGATTTTTGTAAAAATCACTGACCCCAAACTATGTAATGATTTGTTATAGTAATTTCACTATAAATATTTGCAAAGCAAATAATAAAAGATGCGTAGTTAGTAGCATAGTCAATTTTCATTGTCTCCTTACTGTGGTTCTTATGATGGAGTCTAACTAGTGGAGCCAAAGGATCCTTCTTTTCTGTCCACCAGGTCTTGTTTCCATACCGTGCTTGTCTTTCTGATCTGAGCACAGTGCCTATGTTTTCTTTGTCAATACTCTGATGGCTGCTCTCCGATGTCTTTTCTACTTATGTGATGAAAGACACCTTTCTATCCTGTTTCCATCTAGCAGTATCATGGCTGCTCCTGCATGAGTCATCTTAGCAGAAGTTCTAGAGCTTCCCCATGTAACCACTGACCACCCATTATTATTGGGACTACTTCTCCGTAGGTCCTTTGATTGCAAGAGTAGTAAGTGTTTTCCGGATATCATTTATTGGTTTTATGAACTGCTCTGGACATTTTTAAAAATTGCCTTTGGGTATATATTTTGTTGAAATTGTCTCATCATCAGTAGATGAAAATAAATGCAGTAATTATTGTAAACCAGGACAGTTCTACACTAAAAGTCAAGTAAATATGACATAATATTGGTATATTAAAGAGGTGCAAACCTTAGAATGAAGAGCTAGCTGTGTTTCTGGTTGTACACCTGATTTTATTGTGGGCTTATAGGCAAGATTTTGCATTCACAGGCTGATAGAAAGACAAGCAGCAATATTAATATTCTTATTTTAAAATCAGTGTCAAAATAGATTTTCAGTGCAAAAAGCCTGAAAAGAGAACTGGAACGTAAAGGGTACATTAAGCTGAAACCTGAAGTGACAGTGCTGTTATAACACATTGTGGAGACTGCAGTACGTCAAAGGGTTGGGGGTTTCATTGTGTGAATGCGTGATTTGGTGAGTCAGCTTAGACTAGAGCATACTGGACCTGTCCCTGAAATCACAGTGGGTAAAAATGGACCTATTCAGTCTGCCTCTCAATGCCCCAAATTCCTCCTGCTTGTAAATTAGAGCTTCTGGACAATGCTTTAACTCATTCGGGTCACCAGGGTACTATGTCAGCTCAGCGCACACAATTGCCCATGACCAGTTCTGCACTCTCCCCAGCAGGAGGGAGGCGATGTCCTTTTGCACTCTCTTCTTTAGGATAATATCAGGTCTGAAGGGAAGGGAACAAAAGTGCTGCTTTCCTTCCACCCTCCTCACTTAGCCACAATCATACCCCTCCTCCCGCATGGCCAGGCTACCAACCAGACAGAAAATGAGCTTACAGGATGGCTATGTGCTTACCTACAGACCTGAAAACAACCAAGAATCCAGTGCTGTTCCTTTTTATCCTTGAATCGAAGAAAATGGGCATATGGGCAGCAGGGGAAAGCTAGCTCATCCATAGTAAAATGATCACAGTGTGGTTTCTCTTGCTAGGACCAACATTTGACTGTGGCTACTGTCTGCTTCCCTGACAGCATCTCATTGCGTGCCTCCTCAGTTACTACCATGCAGCAACACATGTGTTCTTTTATATATTTAGACATGCCTAGTGCACAGTGCATCTGGGCCTTGATATATGATGTTACCCTTATGTGAATTTGGCCATTCTTCACCCACTAAATTCCAATTCATTTGTTGGATTCCACTTGCAAGTCACTTCTATGGGGAGGCATTATTTGAAAGGGTGAAGGTTGATTTATATTAAATCCCTATTATTTTAATTGCTTACTTATTTAGCATAGCAACCTATTTGCAGCACTCATCACAGTTTGTCCTCATACACCATTTTGTTATGCTCTTTAAATGTTTCTGTTTCCAGCTTGACCATAATCTTGAGGTTCATATGCTGGTATCACATCTATTTTCTTGACTAATGTATACCTGGAACCTGGCACAATTCCTGGCACATAGTAGGTGCTTGGAACTGAAGTATCAAGCCCATCCCCTGTCCTGTGCGTAGGCTCTCTATTTTGACCTACAAGGTCTGAGGGAGTGCCACTGACCCAATGACCTCACATAAGTAGGACATGATGAGACGTCTCAGACCCAGGTCAGAAAAATAAATTTAAATAAAATTGCTGCCTTCATGGTCTTCTCCTTAGGGCAGGCTGCCACAATCCCTGGTCAACAGTGAGCATGTTGTCAGAGGAAGTCTGCAAATGTGACCTTAACCCCCTCGTTCAATGTGATTTGCCCTTTCTACGGTCTCTTGATAAGGACAAAATAATCAAATTATGAAAGCTCTCTTTCCTTTTATTGTAAAACCCTCCCTCATGAATATACCATGTGTTTGAAGTGTGCATTTTCTAAAGTGCAGTTTCACATCGGAATATTAGTGTCTTTATTAATATCATGATATAATGTAAAAATCAGATTTTTGCTTGTTTTAGTTTCTTTATAATACTGCTTATAATTAATGGTTAGAATAATTCTATAACTCTTGCTTTTCCCAGAGGACAAGCAGGAGTAGGAATGAATCAGTTTTAGGAGTATTTGACTCAAAAGTGGCCCCATTGTAGGATTTGGAAATGCCAGAGATGGTAACTGTTCATATATCAAGGACTTATTGCATAAGGGAAATGAAGGATTATGTATGAAATGAAAATCAGTTCTCATTTGAGTAACTGTGTGTTTGGTGGTTCCATTCACTAAAGATAGAATGCAGCAAGAGATAGCTCTGGGAAGGGAGATGGCGGGTTTTGTTTGTGATACATAGTTTTTTGGTGCCTGTGAGATACTGAGTTGGGTTTCTCACGAGACATACGAACAGCAGTAGTCAAATGATCTTTGACAAGTTGGCCCTCTCTTTACCCTGAAATATCATTCATCTGGCTTGAGGAGTGGGAAGCAAGGGCTCAAAATCAATAAGAAGTTTCAAGAGCTTTTTCTAGAATCCCTACTGCTACCTTGAACTTCTTTTCCATTTATCAATATCTATTTTTTTGTTCCATTTTCAAGAGTTAAGGACACATAGTGCTAATGGGGATGTGAAGTAGAGTACAGGGAATATAGTTAATAATGTCAAAAAATCTGTGCGTGGTGTCAGATAGACACTGAATGCATCGGAGAGAACTTCATAAATTATATAGATCCCACCCACTGTGCTGTGCACCTGAAAATAATATAAATTAATGTTTAATATCAGATATATAATCACAGGATGTAAAGGACAGCATAGGAGATATAGTCAATAGTATTGTAATAGCTCTGTAAGGTATCAGATAGAAAATATACCTGTTGAGGTTATCACTATATAAGGTGTGTCAATGGCCAAGCATTATATTCTCTTCTACATGTGAAACTAATAAAAAAATCAATTAAAAAGTAAGAGTTAAGGATATAATTGCTTCTTGGCTTCGACTTAAACCTGTGCCCATTAATGCAATTTAAGTTGCACCAGTAATCCAAAATACCTCAACAGTTTGGTAATTTACCAATGCCCCTGAACTGCCCTCATGCTTTATGCTGTTCTAATCATGTATTTTTGTACTGAGAAGATTTTCATTCTTTTTTACAATTACATATTTGATTGATACATTTATAATTTCTAGTTTTCTTATCTTTCCTTGTGGGAAAATGTCTGAGACATTTAGTGTAAGGGCTCATCTTACAGCCATCTAAATTAAACTTGAGAAAACTTGAATGCAGAACAACAAAGGTAAACTGTGTTTTGTGAAAAGTGTGCAAAAGCAAATATTTAAATCAATACCTTATATCTACTTCCTGTATTTCTATGTAAGTATTAAAACTTCATTCATCTAAAACCTCAGAAGCATACTTACATGCAGGTTATGCTATCAGAAAAAGAGAAAGGAGAAGAAAACCTGTTAAATTATTTGCTAACTTCTTTCCTAAAATCTTTTGCAGAGGATTATAGACCAGTAATGTCAAGATATTCTGCATAGCTTGTCTTCATCAAAATAAGGAATTATTTTATTAAGGACTCCAAGGAAGGGTAGATTATGGATTGAAGGGAGTATGTTAAATGTGTCCATATCCATCTAGAATGACAGTTCTCACAGACATGAATTTCCCTAGAGAAACAGTGTTACTGGTGTCACCGTATGGCATCATTTACTTCAGTGTTCCATTATTAAATTGATAACAAGATAATTCCTCTGCTTCTCAGAGACATGACAGGGTTTATAATGGTTAACACTCATTGCATGGGATTTGATGTTCTAGGTAGTTTTTAATACGAAGCATATTTGTATTTCAATATTAAAAAAAATAAAATGAAAACAACATAATAAAATCAAAATCAGCTATAACACATTACAGAATATGTCTATATAAAGAATTTTGCTTAGTATATTAAGCTGTTTAAAAGAAATGTACTTCCTATACTTTCTTCAACCATTCAACTAATGCAGTTCTACTGTTTAGTCACATATTATAATATGTTATTTGTTGAAATTAAAATGTACGTATTTAGTATTTGTATATTAAAAATATATGCTAATTTTAGATCATTACAGAAGCAAAGGAACTAACTAATACTTCTTGAGTTCTTTATGTTTATCATTAGAAACAGGTATAGAAGTAGAGATGGAGATAGTGTTAGAGGTAGTGAAAAAAAAAACAGATATAGAAATAGACAAATAAATAAAAATGCTTTAAAAACAATAATGCAGGAGAAGCCAGGATGGCTCAGTGTATTGAGTGCTCGCATTACAGCCCCAGGGTCTGAGGATCGAATCCCAGTCCCAGCCTGTGCATACCCATATGCTGAACTGGGATGCACCCCCAGTTCAATTCCCACCAGGGTGAGCTTCCTGTGTGGGAGGCCCCCAGTTTGGCTCCTGCCCAGGATGAGCCTCTCATGTGGAAGGCCCGCAGCTCATGGGGCCACACCCTCTATATGGGAGGCCCCTTGCCTGGTCCTCGCCCTGCATGGCCCTGTGTAATGAAACTATGTAGAAAACTGAGGATGTACAACTGTGGAGATTGCTCTGGGCCCGCCCCCTTCTCAATCTCTCTCTCTCTCTTGCTCTCTCTCTTTCTGTTTCTCTGTCAAAAACAATAAAATAAATCTTAAAAATAATAACTCAGCAAATCATGGAGGCAGTTGTCATTAACCCATGTTACAGATAAGGAGACTGAGGCTCACAGAGATTAGCAACTTTCTCAAGTGATTATGAAACTTACCTAAGGTCCACAGTTATAAGGGTGGAAGCCCATGCTCCATTCACTGTCTCCTATGACCTCCTTGTAGAGCTTAAGGCAGTTTCTTGTCAGTGGTCAACCAGGTGGCAAGCACAGGAGACGGTAGTCAAATATCTTTCCATACCCTCCTTAGAAAATTAAAACTTAATTAATATTATATTTGAGGATAGATGTCAGGAACCAACGGTAGGAAAATATGAGTCCATAAGAAAAATTTTAGGCTAGAGATGAAGCTAGGGCCAAATTAAAGGCCAATGGGGTGAGCTCCTCAGCATTAAAGATATCCTAGAGGAGCTGTTTAGTCCTGTCATCCCAATGATGAGTGGAACAAAAATATCACAATTGTTTAAGATTGTTCTGTTTGCACATAGCTTTATAGGTCATGGATCCCTAGTGATTTCCAGATAGAAATTTTTTTTTCTGTTTCACCAAGAATAATATGACATCTTGGCAACTGCTAACTGCCACAAAATGTACTTCAAGAAGTTCTGGGGAAGCTGGGATGGCTCAGTGGGTTAGGCGCTCACTTTGCAGCCCCAGGGACCAAGGATCGAATCCCTGCCCTGGCCTGTGTGGACCCATATGCTGAACTGGGGAGTGCCCCCAGTTCAGTTCTCAGTGGAGCAAGACCCCGGCCCAGTCCTGCCCTGTGCAGCCCCACCCACCTGTGGAATGAAACTATGTGGAAAAATCAGTGATGCGCAACTCTGAAGACTGTTCTGGGGCCTCCGCCTTCTCTCTCTCTCTCTGACTGTATCTCTCTCTGTGTCAAAAACAATAAATAAATCTTTAAATATATATATATATTTTTTAATTTATTTATTTTTGATAGGGAGAGAGAGAGAGATACAGAGACAGAGACAGAGAGAGAACTGAACTGGGGGAGCTCCCAGTTCAGCATATGGGTCCGCACGGGCCAGGGCCGGGATTCGATCCTCGGTCCCCGGGGCTGCAAAGTGAGCGCTTAACCCACTGAGCCATCCCGGCTTCCCCAAATAAATCTTAAAAAAAAATAATAATTAAAAAAAAAAAAAGAAGTTCTGTGCCAATGGCTGCAATGTATTCTGCCATCCATTTCAGGTGGGAAAATGTGGCTGTGTACCTAGGAGCTAAAACAAAATAGTGTTTTCAAAATTAAAAATGGGGAAGTCCAAATATGTGTTGCTATGGGTAAGAGAAATCAGAGAGTCATGCATTTACTCAGTCAATAATTCTGGAAGGACTCAATGCCACGCACCATCACTAGATACATTTTCTTCACCTATTCCAAATTACAACTCTATGTGAATCATTGACAAAACAATAAGTTTCTGCACCACATTGCATGAGTGAGAGGCTAATTCATGTGAATTTAGTCCTCATAGATAAATGAAATGACACAGTTTGAAATCCTTTCAAAGCTATAAAGAATTAAATTGCTCTCTTTATAAATCATCCTATATTGTGACATGTTTTTCAGGTTCTCAACAAAAAGTGATTTAATACCAAATTCTGACAAAATGAGAACTGAAAAAGTCAATGGTCCTTAAGCATCAATATTATTGGATTGCTCATGCTATACTGATAATTTCCTTCACCTTTTTTATGGTAAGGCAGGTGATATTGAATAGTTGCCATATATACTAGTCAGGAGTATGGCTAATATATATAGGACACTATACATAGGAAAATAAAGTGTATATGAAAGAGTTCTGCCATCAAATGGGTATTAATGTGTTGGGCAGACAGGACAAACATACAAAATAAAAATGACATAACAATTAATAAAAAAAAGAGATTACTTCATAAAATTCATATGAGCTGAAAATGCTACAGGAGAAAGTACACACATGTACACACATACACCTGCTAGTATAATGATATCACAAAAAGGGATGATGCTGTAGAGAGATCATGAAAAGCTTCATCAGTAATAAGTTGTCATACTGTTGATAAGTATCTCATTTAAATATGGACCACTCAAGAAGCATTGTAGTTTTTATTACTGTAAGTTGTGCTATATGCAGATAGTTTTCCCATAATGTCATTCTACAAGTCTCCTGGAGCTTTTTTCTTTTTCTTTCTTTAAGGAAGATTTTTTTTTTCTTCTTCCTCATAGTTTCAGGAAGGTTGGCTTCATATAAAATAAACAAAGCCATGCTACTGGCATAGAAATTTTAATTTGAAAAAGAAAAATTTAGTGAAATTAAATAGGAGGTCGAGGTGTTTTTTTTTTAAGAATGAGATACCTAGTTTAATAGATATTCTTTGGAGTGGCCTAAAATAGATTCATTGACAAAAAAGATAAATTTTTGAGATGAAGAAACTGACCCTTTAAACCCGAACAAAAGGCAGGCAACAGAAATGATTCAGTGCAGTTATTGTTAGTAAGCTTAGGAAGATATAGTTGTAAACTAAAATGCTTGGCACCTACAAAGAATTGACTCCCTTGACTCTAGAAATTTTATAGCTACATCCTATTCAATGGAGAATGAAACCTCTTCCACAATAAATACTTGGGCAGTAATAGATGTAGTGGGACAGAATATTTTTAGAAGATGAGCATCTTGAGCCACTAGTTAAAAAGCCACTTTGTAGAATTGTACACCTGGAACCTGTGTCATTTTTACCAACCAATGTCACCCCAATAAATTTAACAATAAAAATAAACAAGTTAATTTTTGACTATGGGTCTCTTCCGATGCACATCAGAAAAATGGCAGTGTGAAACTGACACCAAGCTGAAAGTATGTACATGTTCTTTAATATGTGAAATGTGGACACTAATTTGATTGAATGAACTTCTCTTGGCATTCTTAGAGACCACAAGCATAAGATAAGGATAACATCCCATATAATGAGTGTCACAGCACCTCTAGTTTATTTGCTATGGTATTTTGATACAGTGAATTCTTTACCAAAAATTGCTTGTATGAAGCCCACTAACTAACTGATAGAGAGACTAATTTTAATACATTATGATTTTAAAACAACTTTGCATAGATAGGGCAAAAATTTGAAGTTAAATTTGTATACCAAGATTTTTCCTTCCAATTTATAGTTTTTAATATGTGTGCATATGTATGTGTGTGTTTGGCTGAACAATTTGAGTTCATAGGTGGCTGTTTCATTGTAGAGTTATAACATGTACTTGTATATATGCATGTATGCATATAATCTATATGATTTTAATACATGTATATATTATTTACATAAATTTTGGGAAAATATACATTTAGCAAATACAGTAAATCTCTCTGGCTTGACTGACTAATATGTACTAAGGTGTAACGCTCCAAGTTATTCAACTATATTTAAAAAAAAAGAGGAAAGAGATTGCTTAGCCTGATTCAGGAGGCATACATAAGAGTACCTTGAGGAAGGAAAAAGGAAGGGAAGGGGAAGGGGAAGGGGTAGGGGAAGGGGAAGGGGGAGGGAAGGAAGAAAAACTCTTTACCGTAACTACCTACTATATTGGGAATTCTTCCTAAAGAAATAGCAAAAATTCCTGTTCCTGTAAGTGCTAAAGGAAACACATCATGCTGTACTGTAGCAAACAGTTCCTTACTGGGGTGAAGACGGATTGGGTGGCCCATGAACTCTGCAACATTTGGCCCTCCTTTTCTTCCTGTCTGCCTCTCACTGAAAACTTTGTCTTAAGAAAGAACAGCATGCTGTCAAAAGAAGCTTCCACTCGTTCTTTACAATGGGTATTCATTCCTTTATTTAGTAAACATGTGAGATGTTTTTGTTTTGCTTTGATATTTTTTGTTCCAAATTCAAGGTTAAGGACTGTTTGTGCTTTGTTCTTGGTAGCTGAAAAATGTAGCATATTGTAAAACCTTTCCATTGACTAGGCCTTCACAATCACACATGTGAAAATGCATTAGAATTTATGAGACATGTGGGGACCTGGGTGGCATCTGAGATGACAATCCTCATCACACACTTTTATGATATTCTACTATGAGGACTTCTGTGGTAGGAGAGGGAAGAATATCTTTCTTCTCTCTTGTTGTGATAGAAAAATTGGAGGTTATTGTAAATAATTCAAAAAGTTCTGAACCAACATTTGTCTTTTAAATCAAATTATTCTAGAGGCCATTCTTTGCCTTATTTTAAGTAATTAAAACGATCAGTGCTATATTGGGGATACCAGGATAACTTAGCAGATTGAGTGCTTGTCTTGCAACCACCAGGTCTAGGGATTGAATCTTGGCTCTGGCCTGTACTAATCCATATGCTGAACTGCAGCACAATGCTAACCGCTGGTATGGCAGCAAAAGTTCTCTCTTCCCATGCAGGAGGCCCCCAGTTCAGTTCCTATGCTGTGCTGCCCCACATCCACCTTTGTGGAATGAAACTATGTCACGATTAATGATGTACAACTATGGAGATTGCTCTAGGCCCTCCCACTTCTCTCTCTCTCTCTCTCTCTCTCTCTCTCTCTCTCTCTCTC
>PVKE010022834.1:9362-25329 GCA_004027555.1 Craseonycteris thonglongyai
AGGCCACAAGGACCGAGGATCGAATCCCGGCTCCGGCCCAGGCAGGACCCACATGCTGAACTGGGGAGTTCCCACAGTTCGGTTCTCTAGCTGTCTCTGTCTCTGTCTCTCTCTCTATCTGTCAAAAGTAAAATAGAAATAAATATGCACTGAAGATAAAATAATTACTCTCTATAAATATAAAAAGATATAAAAAAAAATTGCAGAAGGCTTCTTTTTAGATAAGCTTTTATAAGATTCTGACATTATAAGCTAGTGATTTTTAACCACTTTTGGGGCCATGGGCCTTTTGAAAGTCTAATGAAAGCTGTAGATTCTAAATACAAAATAAAATGAAAATATAAATATATAATTTAAATGTTGCTATAATTTCATGAAGTTATTAAACCCTCATTTCCCAAAGGTCAACCATGAAAAATTAGAAATTTTTTTAATCTTATTTTGAACTCGTATTTACATATTCTCTTATATTGCAGTATTCCTTTAAATCTTATTTCTGTAAGATTTCACATAAACATGATCTTATACAAATTTACTACAAATATTCAGGATAATAGCTACATTGCTTATAGAAGGAACCACTAGAAGCAAAGAATTCCTTCACTTCCTGTATGAGCTCTATCACATAATCAGTGAGCAGTTTCCCACAAAAAAATGCTATCAAACCACCTCCTGTCTGAGTGTAAGCTAAATTACAAATGCACAATTAAAGCTGCCTTATCCTTATGGGCACATCTTCCGATCTGATAGTAAGAAAGCCCGTAGGACTGATGATTGTAGATAAGATGAACTTCATCACCACCTTTCCAAATTTAATGTACTGTGGTTAAGTGGTAACCATGTTCAGGGACTGTGATTGCATCATTACACTTTCTGATGTTTTAGATAACTTACAAACAATAGATTTTTAGAGGTGATAACTTGAAGCTGCTAGGTTCCCCTTTCCTTTCTATTCAGACTTTGGGGCATAAAAAACTTGTTGTTTGGAGGGTTGCACTAATTAAACATTCATCAGTACTAAACTTACAGACTTTGGATTCAGAGAGGACTTTATGAACTTGACCTCAAAGACAAGGGAAATGAAAGCAAAAATAAATGAGTTGAACCGTATCAAACCACAGATCTTCTGTCCAGCAAAGAAAACCATCATCAAAGAGGCAACCAACCAAATGGGAGAAAATCTTTGCAAACAATGCCTCTAATAAAGGGCTAATATCTAAAATATATAAAGTTACGTTTTTTCTTAAGTTTCATTGTTTGTATATGAAGATGCTGTGGATTTTTATACATTGATTTTGTATCCTGAAACTTTACTGTATTTGTTTATTATTTCTAATAGTTTGTGGTGAAGTCTTTAGGGTTTTCTATATAAAGGATCATGTCATCTGCAAAAAGTGAAAGTTTAACTTCTTCATTCCCAATTTGCATGTCTTTTATTTCTTTCTCCTGCCTGATTTCTCTAGCTAGAACTTCTACCACTATGTTAAATAGCAGTGGTAACAGAGGACATATGTTGGTCCTGAATTTAGAAGAAAAGGTTCAGTTTTGCCCCCATTCAGCGTGATATTTGCTGAGGGTCTATCATATATGGCCTTTATTATGTAGATGTACTTTCTTTCTATACCCATTTTATTAAGTGTTTTGAGCATAAATGGATGTTGTATCTTGTCAAATGCTTTTTCTGCATCAACTGATGTAATCATATGGTTTCTTTTATTTTGTTTATGTCGTGTATTGCATTGATCGATTTACATATGTTGAACCACCCTGGTAACCCTGGGATGAATCCCATATAATCGTGATGTATTACCTTTATAATGCATTGTTGTATTCTATTTGCTAGTATTTTGTTTAGAATTTTTTTGCATCGGTGTTCATCAAAGATATTGGTCTACAGTTTTCTTTCTTCTGTGTTGTCCTTACCAGCTTTAGTATTAAGGTAATGTTGGCATCATAGAATTAGTTGAGAAGTATTGCCTCTTCTCCAATTTTTTGGAAAAGTTTGAAGAGGATAGGTTTAGTTCCTCTTCTAATGCCTGCTAAAATTTGTTAGTGAGTTCATCTGGTCCTGGACTCTTGCTTTTGGAAAGATTTTACATGATTGTTTAAATTTCCTCACTGTTAATTGATCTGTTTAGATTTCCCTGTTTTTCTTAGTTCAGTCTAGGTAGACCATATATTTCTAGAAATTTGTCCATTTCTTCTGGGTTGCAAAATTTGGTGGCATATAGCCTTTCATAATATTCTTATATGATCCACTGTATTTCTGTGGTATCAGCTGTTACTTCCCATCTTTCATTTCTAATTTGGATTGTTTGTGTTTTTTCACTTTTTCCTGGCTTGGTAAGCCTAGCCAGAAATTTGTCGATTTGATTTTTTTTTTTTTTCATAGAGCCAGCTCTTTGTTGCATTAATTTTTTCTATTGCTTTTCTGTTCTCTAATTTTTTTTATTTCCTTCCCTCTGCTGACTTTGGGTGTATTTTGCTCTCCTTTTTCTGGTTCTTTAAGTTGAGATGTTACATTGTTTACTTATTATTTTGCTTGTTTTTTGAGATAGGCCTGTAGTGATATAAATTTCCTTATTATTATTGCTTTGGCCACATATGTTGTATTTTCATTGTCATTCATTTCTATGTATTTTTTAATCTCTTCTCTTATTTCTTCATTGATCCAGTCATTTTTTTTAATAACATGTTGTTTAAGCTCCATGTATATGTGTTTTTTCCTGCTTTCTTCTTGTAGCGGATACCCAATTTCAAAGCTTTGTGGACAGAAAATACACTTGGTATGATTTCAATCTTCTTAAATTTGCTGAGGCTAGCTTAATGTCCCAGCATATGATCTATTCTTGAGTATGTTCTATATGCACTAGAAAAGAATGTACAGTCATGTAGTGTAGGATGTACTGTAATAATGTTCTGTAAATGTCAATTGTGTCCAATTGCTGTAATGTATCATTTAAAGCTGATATTGACTTATTTTCTGTTTGGATGATCTGTACATAGCTGTCAAGGGAGTGTTTAAGTCCCCTACTATAATTGTGTTTTTGTCAGTTTCTCTTTTAGATCTATTAGTAGTTACTTTGTAAATTTTGGTGCTTCTTGATTGAGGGCACATATGTTAATAAGTGTCAGGTCTTGTTGCATTGTCGCCTTTATCATTACATAATGTCCTTCTTTGTCTCTTGGTACCTTTTTGATCCTGAAGACTGTTTCATCTGATACAAGTATGGCTATACCTGCTCTTCTCTGGATGCCACTTGCTTGGAGTATCGTTTTCCACCCTTTCACTTTGTTTTTATAAGATTTATTTTTATTGTTTTTTTACACAGAGACAGAGAGAGACAGAGAGAAGGGGTAGGGCCCAGAGCAGTCTCCATAGTTGATAGCATTCGTTTTCCATATCGTTTCACTCCACAGGTGGGCACGGGGCTGTGCAGGGCAGGAACTGAACTGGGAGCCTCCAGGATAGGCCCCGGCAAGAACCAAACTGGGGGCACACCCCAGTTCAGTGTATGAGTCTACCTGGGCAGGCCCGAGATTCAGTCCTTGGGCTCCGGGGCTGCAAACTGAGTGCTCAACCCGCTGAGCCATCCCAGCTTCCCCCACCCTTTCACTTTGAGTCTGTATTCCTCCGCATGACTGATGTGTGTCTCTTGGAAGAAGCATAAGGTTGGATTTTCTTTTTTAATCCAGTTTGCTACTCTGTATCCTTCTTAGTGAGTTCAGTACAGTTACATTTAGGGTGATGATTGATATATGAGAATTTCCTATAGCAATTTTATCTTTTGTTTTCTGGTAGCTCTTTTTTCCAATGCTTCTTTGCTTTTTACTGTCAGTTATTTTAGTTTGATAGTATTTATGATTGTTTCTCCAGGTTTTGTGTGTGTGTGTGTGTGTGTGTTCTTTTCTTTTTTGTCATGTGTTTCAGTTCTAAATTCTTTTTGAGTGGTTACCATGGAGTTTATGTAAAAGAAAGTTTCAGGGAAGCCGGGATGGCTCAGTGGGTTAAGCGCTCACTTTGCAGCGCCGGGGACTGGGGATCAAATCCCGGCCTCGGCCCGTGCAGAACCATGTGCTGAGCTGGGAGCTCCCCCAGTTCAGTTCTCTTTCTGTCTCTGTCTCTGTATCTCTATCTCTATCTCTCTCTCTCTCTCTCTCTCTCTCTCTCTGTGTGTGTGTCAAAATAAAGAAATAAATAAAAATATATTAAACGTGGATTATTTTTTAAAAAATAAAAAAAATAAAAATAAATAAAAATAAAAGAAAGTTTCATATATGCAGTCGGTCCTTTTCTCCAAGATGCTTTTTATCTCCATTCTCTGAGAAAATTTAAGCCCTTACTTCTTCCCTTTTTATGTTTTTGTTGTCCCGGTTTATCCTTATTTATTTTTACTTTTTGTTTCAGGTACAATAGCCTCCTTCAGTATTTCTTGAAATGCCAGTGTGGTGCTACAGAATCACCTCAGTTTCTGTATTTCTGAAAAGGTCATTACTCCTCCTTCATAACTAAAGGATAACTTTGATGGGTAGATGATTCTTGGTTGGTGTTAGGCCTGGAGTGACATGTTCAGAAGAAAATTACTGAGCACTCTGTTCTGGTCCTGCCCAGTGCTGTAATTTGGACCCAACCACCCTCATTCTGTGCTCAAGTCAGTCAGGCTTAACCCATTCCTGGGACTATTGTGCTTGAGTTGGTCAGGCTTAACTAGTTCCTGGAACTATCGTGGCTAGGGCCCAGGTGGCTCAGCCACAGGGTCCACTCCTACCACACAGCAGATGGAAATTTGGCACTCAGAAGACTACAGGCACATCAGAATAGGTGCAGGGACTTCCTGGCATGGGGCTATAAGAATGCTCTCACAACTCCCCAAAGTTGCTGATGCCACCTTTTTGCCTTTCGGAGTCAGCCCAGCCATTTCTCGACTGTTTCTAATACACTCTCTTGCTAAACCAGAACTTGTTGTGGTCTCTCCTCGGCGAAACTTACAGTTGGTAATTTTTCTCCTTCAATATTTTGAATACTTTATTCCAATCCCCTCTGGCTTGTAGAGTTTCTGCTGAGAAATCTGATGACAGTCTGATGGGCCTTCCTTTATAGATTACAGTATTCTTTTTCCTGGCTGCCTTGAGGATTCTTTATTTGTCTTTGACCTTTGACATCTTCAGTATAATGTGCCTTGGAGAAGTTCTGCTAGGATTCAAGTAGCTAGGGGGATCCTGTTTCCTTCTTGGGTTTGAGGTTCCAATTCTTGCACAGATTCAGGGAGTTCTCATCCACTATTTGAGCAAATTCTCTGTGCCCATCCTGTCCTCTGCTCCCTCTGTAATAACTATTATCCTTACGTTACTCTTTCAAATTGAGTCAGTAGTTATTGTTGAAATCTTTCATTTCTTTTAATTTTCCAGTCTTTCTTTTCTTCCTTCTGTGACATTACCATATTTCTGTCTTTGTTTTCACTAATCTTTTCTCCATCTGGTCAGCTCTGCTTCCTATGCTAATTATTTCATTTTTCACTGCTTTTATTGTGTTGCTTATCTCCACACAATAGATAGAAACAGAAGTTTCCAAACAGAATCTCCGAAAAATAGAAACAGAATTTCTATTTTTTCTGCTTTATAGTTCCAATTTATTATTTTTGTTATTGTTCATAGATTTCCTAAGAACGCTTAACTCCCTCTGTGTACTCTATCAATTTTCTTTGATCTCTTTGAGTGTTTTTAGAATTGCAGTCTTAAATTCTGTGTCATTTAGATTATATATTTCCATATCTTCAAGTTCCTTTTTTGGACATTTTTAATTTTCTTTCTGAGCACCTTGGTTCACTGGGGTACTCATTGCTGTGGGAGTGTTTCTCTTCCTGGGCATAAGAACTTTTCCCTTCGTAGATGTGAAGATATCTTTCACTTTCCAGCTGTTGTTGCTGCAGCATCTTACAATATTTTCTCTCCGTTATTTGTTTTTCTCACAGTGGAAGACTTCCTAGAATATGGGCTTCTCTTTGACTCTGTCACCTTGGTCTCTGTGTGCCTCCTCTTTGGACAAATATAGTGGGCAATGGTATTCAATGCCTCTGAGATCCCACTGCAGTCAGAAGCTGCTATGCCTGTGCTTCACAGGTTTCCTGGATCCCTCTGCTGGCTTCAGTGGGAAAGGTGGGGGCAGGGCTTGTTGGAAAAGGTGCACGTATGTTTGTGTCACAGGATAATGGCAGCTTCCTGGCTATAGTTGACTGAATGCAGGCACTGGGAGGAGCTGGGGGTGGAGGGGTGGAGGGGAGGCATGGCTTGCTTTGGGATAGAGCTAGGGGAAGCAGAAAGGTTCTGCATCCAAACTCATACAGTGTTTCTGCTGGGGCCCTACCTCATTGAGGGCTAATCCA
This sequence comes from Craseonycteris thonglongyai, assembly GCA_004027555.1. NCBI lineage: Eukaryota > Metazoa > Chordata > Mammalia > Chiroptera > Craseonycteridae > Craseonycteris > Craseonycteris thonglongyai. Next base: position 15,746 of record PVKE010022834.1, read on the forward strand.
TTCTTCAGCTGCCCTGTGAGCTCCTGCTGCCAGCACTCCAGTTGCTGGAATGTGCTTCAGCCACCCACTTCCTGCTCCAGTCACCAGTCTTAACTTCCACTGACCTGAGCTCTAGCCGCCGCCGCCGCCGCCGCCGCCACCGCCGCCACCACCACCCCCACACACACACACAGCCACCTGTTCTGGCCCCTGGCACTGCTCTCTGGGCACCCGTGCTGTTCTATGGCTGCCGTCGGTGTCATACTCTAGCCCTCTGTGCCATGCTATGACAACCCATAACACACTATGATTGCTCTCCCCACACTCCTGACAAGGTGTCATGCTATGGCCACTCACATGCCCTGCTTCTACCATCCACTCCGTGTTCATGCTGCCAGTGCCTCCACTTATGTCTGTTCTCAGCTTCCAACCCGCCCAGGGTCATTCTGCACCTCAACCTGTGCTCCCATCTCAGTCTCTCCTCTGCTGGGTCCATCTCTGGGCCCGTCTCTGGGTCTGTCACCAGGTAGGTCTCCAGGTTGAGCTCTGTGGCATGTCTCTATACTGCTCCCTTCCCTTGTTTCTTGCTCACCTCCCTTTCTCTGGCCTTTAGGTATTTTCTTGAGATGAGTAGGTCTCTCAGCTGAGGCTGTGTGTTGCTTAGAGATTCTCTTGTTGGATTTTAGTTGTTCAATGTGTTGTTCTTCCCAGGAGAGGTTTCAAGAGCTTCTCTCACACCACCATCTTGATGACATATAGGTAAACATTCTTAAATGACATTAGTTTACGTTAAATATTAAATGTTGTGTGTATGTCCCAGCTTTAGCAATGTTCTGAATACATTGGATGCACTCCTCTAAAACCATATATGCATACAAATTCCACATACAATATATAGGGGTTCAGGAGCCCCATAAAGCCCAACCATAGACTCCAGACCTTAAGATTAAGAACCTATCCACATGTTCAGTACACAAGTGTGAGCTGACATATCTATACTTCCAAGACTTTATCTCGAAACAAATCAGGGCTCTGAACTTTAAATGTGTTAATTTTATGTAAAGAAAGCCAGCCAGTATTCATCATAAATAATTACCACAGCATTGCCTTTGTTATCTGGTGAGTTTGTTAAAACATAAAGAGATTAACAGTTCTCAAAGAAAGGACCTGGATCTTTTCTATTTCAAAGGCTGAGAACCTAAGGGTTGCATAGCCTTCTGAGTCTGCTCTGGTGACTTCATCCTGCATCTCTCCTGAGAGTTAATCAGTAGACATCCTGCCACTGGCAACACAAACAAGCCAGGAATTAGTCTCACAAAGGTATTATCTAATAAGACACAATCACCACCAGAACACATCTCCTAAGTTCTGCCATTCACTTTGCTCAAAGCTCTTGTCAGTTTGCACCTTCACTCAAGACCTCTCCCTTCTCAAATCCTTTCAGATTTATTAACTCCAGTGTTCAACTATCTTTTTTGTAGTAAATTAGCCTCTCATATTTTTTCTTGTTCTCAAATTTTTAATGTTTGTTCTTTATAGATGTCACATAGATGTTCTTTATAGATGTCTATAATATACTACTTGCATATATATACACATAGTCTATATTCATTATTCTCAGACTCAAGATTAAGTTAAAGGTTCAAAAACTAATGTTTGAAAGACACATTTCTTTAATTAAAACTGTTTTCAGAATGTGACTTTTTTTACTACTGAGATTTGTTTCTCACAGTTCTACAAGGTTTCTCAAATTCTGAATTCATCAGGTAAGAAAAGTCTATATTAATTGCAGAAACAAAGCTTACTGGGGAAGCCAGGATGGCTCAGCGGGTTGAGCACTCACTTTGCAGCCCTGGGGACTGAGGATCGAATCCAGCCCTGGCCCGTGCAGACCTATATGCTAAACTGGGGTATGCTTCCCATGCAGGAGGCCCCCAGTTCAGTTCTTGCCCCCCAGTTCAGCCCCTGGCTCAAAGGGGGATGTGCCTCTCATGCGGGAGGCCCCAGCCCAGCTCCCACCCTGTGCAGCCCCTGCCCACCTGTGTAGAATGAAACCATGTTGAAAACTGATGCCATACAACTATGAAGATTGCTCTGGGCCCTCACCCATTTCTCTGTCTCTCTCTGTCTCTCTCTCTCTCTCTCTGTCTCTCTCTCTCTCTCTCTGTCAAAAACAATAAAATAAATCTTTTTAAAAAATCTTACTGATATTTAATATTCCTTTTTTAAACAATTGTATTACAAAATGATGAGCAGGCAGAAACAAAATGAAAGTGAAATCTGTATAGGAACAATGAGAAGAATAGGTTTTTAAGTATTCAACATCCTTTGTTACCTTTCCCATGACCTTGTGATTAAAAACCAGGACAACATTTTAAAAGTTGGTCACCTTGGAAAGCACAAAAACTTCTAAAAATAAAAATCAACATATCCAGATTCTGCCATAATAGTTTCCTGGTAAACAAAAAGACATGCTTGATAGTCTATCTCCATATGGGGGTTGTGGCAATTAATTATTCAACATTTGGAAAGTGCTTTGGAGACAAGAAGCTGAATGCTAAAAATCATCATCAATTTTCAGCAAACCGCACTTAAAGTGAACTCACCAGGTTTATTGTTAGAAACTGAACCATTAGTATAAGTCTGTTTTCTTTTTTCCATTTCACTTAGACCATTAGAACAAACAGCCAATACTCAAATGAAACCTTCCTTTCCTTCTGATCCATTTGTGTGTCCTGTAAGTATAAAACTTGTCCTTAGTTTTCAGAGAAAATGTAAATTCTAATAATGAGGTTTCACTGGAATTTGCAAAAATATACTTTGTCAGGTATCCTTCCTCTTCTGCCTTATTTAAGTAACATAACAAACAGTAAATTTACTAAAATTTTCATTTGTAAAACTGTGAGAGTCATTAAAATCTTGCTTAATGCCATTCTACTCTATTAGTTATCACTTAAGCAAGCATATTTAGGTATCTGTGACTGCATTACATATCTAAATTTAGATGAACAATCTAAGAATTGATTAAACTTGATTAATACTTTCAGTGAAAATAATAAGCTATTCTACTTAAATTTAAAGTGTTTTTGTTAGACAAATTTCTGTTATCTACAATATAATGTGTTTAAAATTTATTCATTTAAAACTCAAAACAACGACCCAAGATTGAAATTTTTTTTCTCCACTGAAGTTTAACTAAAACCCACATAAAAAACCCACCAACACTGATGCTAAAAAAAAAAAAGGGCAGGCATTAGGTGGTGTCAAATGGAGAGTCACTAGGAGGCTATGCTCTGCAAAGGCATCACACAGTAATTGTGGTTGGTTTGGGATTAAATATACAAGAGTAGAAATCATTCACACCTACATCCATTTTGGAGACATAGGTGTGAATGCTTGTTATCTAATCAATAATTTTTCCAAAATATTACTTTTTACTTCATATCTCTTGATCTACACAATGAAAGATCACATATACAAAGGTCATAATTTGAGATTTTTGAGAATTAAAAGCAGCACTGACATAATCTTGGATGTGGGACTTGTTTCCCATTAGATCAAGCTCAACATTTCTCTAAAAAGAGGGTTTATATATATTTTAATCCACAAAATGCACAGCTTTAAAAGTCATCTTTGCTTTTAGAAGGCACTGTCACAATATGAGTTTTTACCACTTTACACATTAATACCTTTTACATAACTATTAGCCAACCTTAAATCTTTTTATCCATATTCACCCCTCACAAACATCTCCACCAAAAATGTGGAAGTAAAATCTTAAATGTGTTCAACAATCCTAGTGTCAGTAGGGGAAAAAATGCTGGCTGGTTGTTGAGGTGAGATGATCTCCATGAGGCTGCTGGCTTACAAACTAAAAGGTACTGTGGAATTCTTCATGGAACCCACAACAGACACCTCAACTCAAAAGTCATATTAATGCCAGAACAGCTGAGACAAAATTTCCTACTGATTCAGCTTGGTGTTTACTATGTATTCCATATAATCTTCATGTTTTACAGATCACTGTATAATAAATACATGGAGAAACAGTTTTTCATGGTTCACTCCAACATTCTCATTACTTTAAAAGACATTGAGAATAGCTATAAGCAACTTAAAACAAGGAGGAAAATGGATTCAAGAAACTTCTTTTTAAAAATTCTTTCAAAAAAGGGGACTTAGCATTTCCTCCTCTGCTCTGCTGACTTTATTAGTGGGGTGCCAACAATGGGCTCTTGGTACAAACAGAAGAAACAGGCACACTTTAGGTTTTAAGGAAGTGTTTTGTAGCACACATTCTTAGCTATCTCTGCTTTAATGTTAACAGGACAATCAGTTCATTCCTTAAAAATAAACAACTTAATTTGATTTAAGAGGGCTGTACAGAAAGTACCTAACCATGTAATATGAAAATTAGAGTCATTTACAGCTGGATTTTTTCCATACAGATTTCATAGTTACCTTTCTGGGAGAGGTGGGGAGCAAGTAAGTCATTTCGAATGAAATGTTTTCTAGCCACATAAATATAAAGGAGGTAAAATCTGTCCAAAGGAATTAGCCATGTCCCCAAGAAAATAAGAAATGAATTGGCAGGGGCTGAACCTCCATGAGAACATTACTTTGAATCAAAACCAATTTCTAAAACACTCCAGGTGATCTACTCTATATTTATGGACTTTAAATACTAAAATATTGAAAGAATGATTCTGAAATGTTTAAGAAATGAAGCAATTTAATAAGTGGCAGTGTTATATTTATTGATTGTTTGTTGTAATGTTTGGATCTAGAACCAGAATGACAGAAAAGACAAAGACAGAGACTCTGAGGACCTTCTTGGCTGGACAATATCACCTGGTCATGAACTGCTATCGTACAACCACTTCTCAACTCAACAGCAGGAACAGGGCTGCCCTTGATTTAGAAGGTCCTTATCTAAATTACTTTAAGGGAGGTTAAGAACTAACATGCCCCTAAAAATTTCATTCACCATATGTCCAAGTCTTTCAAATTATATCATCAGTGATTATTTCTTTTTTATCTTTCTTCTGGCAAAACTTAAAATGCAATTACTAAAATACATAGTGTATTAAATTATTTCTTCCTAAGATTATCAAATGTTTCCCCTTGCAAATAAAATTATAGAAATTATAAATGAGAACATTAGTCTTCAAACTCATAGGGGATTAAACGAATTATAAGAGAAAGGTGGGGCTGATAAAGTCAGTCAGGTATGATCATAATAACTAACACCTAAATCATGCTTACTATGAGCTACAGACTTTTCTAAGTATTTCACATATATTAATTTACCTAAATCCTAAGAATTAAATGAAGTGGGTTGGGATGAAGAACAGGAAACCCAGAGTCACCCAAGTCATAAGGCACTAAATATTTGGGTACTATGCTGCACTGCCCCAATCTCCCCTCCAAAATGAGGTGCTTCCCCAGACGGTGGGAGCTTTGGTGACTATGTTCAGCTCAGTCTTGCTCCGGAAACTGTCATAGTCAAAGAGAGCCACCTGAGCCAAGTCATAGCCCTGTCCAAGGGCAGCATGCATCTCCTGACTGATGATAGGTAAAAAGGCCTGACTGGCTCCCTTACCTCAAGACAGGGCAGCTCTGAGTGTCCTCAGCTCTAGAGCTCCTGGGGGGGATCTTTGATGCTATTAAACTGCATTTTGCACCTCAACTCCTCCCACTGCCCAAGCCAACTCAGCTCACTCCCTCACAGGTTTTTACCCCTCAGTGACAGCCCCAATCAACATCCTGATGATCAGAAACTGTTTCCCAGGGAACTCCCCCTAAGGGGTGGAGGAAGGATTCAAGACCTGGCAACTCCAGTTCCAGGGTCCAGGCTTGCAACCAACACATTGAAATTGTAACAGTCAATGAGGACTCAGAAAACAACCTTGATGAGTGTATTCCCTGCCTCAACAGGCTGTACATAGAAAGATGTCTCAATAACATGATTGCTGGATCCCAGAAATCTTCTTTTATTTCTGGGGTCTATCAGGCATGCCAATTGTTTCACATCCTTCTACTGGGGTCTCTTCATTGATGGTCAATGACTACTTGAGAATGCTATTTCTGACCAGGATGCTCTCTCCTGAGTTTCCTAATACTCTAAACCAGTGGTCCCCAATCTTTTTGGCACCAGGGACCGGTTTTATGGAAGGCAATTTTTCCATGGACCCAGGGAGTAGAGGTGAAGGGGGATGGCTTCAGGATGACTTAAGCACATTGTATTTATTGTGCACTTTATTTCTACTGTTACTACATTGTAATATATAATGAAATAATTATATGACTCACCATAATGCAGAATCAGTGTCAATTTCTGACTTAAAGCCTGCCACCAGACACAGCTTAATTGTCACTTGCAACTCACTGATAGGCTTTTGATATGAGTCTGCAAGCAACTCAATTACAATGGTCTCTGTGCAGTTAAGCCTCTCTACTAATGTTAATCTATATTTGCAGCTGCTCCCCAGTGCTAGCATCACTGCCTCAGCTCCACCTCAGATCATCAGGCATTAGATTCTCATAAGGAGCCCACAACCTAGATCCCTCACATGTGCAGTTTACCACAGGAATCATGATCTTATGAGAATCTCATGCTGTTGCTGATCTGACAAGAGGTGGAGCTCAGGTGGTAATGCGAGCAATGGGGAGCAGCTATAAATACAGATGCAGCTTTGCCAGCAAAGCTTCTCTCCCGCTTCTCACCTCCTGCTGTGTGGCCCAGTCCCTAAAAGGCCACAGACCAGTACCCACCACCCACCCCACCCCCCAGTTCCTAACAGGCCACAGACCAGTACCAGGGGTTGGCAAGCCCTGCTCTAAACCTTCAAGTCACTGAAGCACCCAACCACCACCTCAGGCTACACATACCACTCCTGAACCACACTCTGCCATTTAGATCCTGAAGAAGCCCTCTCCTAGCCCACCCCTCTCATACTACCTCATGAAAAGGGGGCCTTCATTTTTGTCTTGTCATCTCTCTCTCAATGTGACTGCTCCCTAGGTCATAGTAAGGGAGCAGACAGCACTGTGCCCTCCATCCCCTCTTTCCCACCTCTCATCCCAGCCTCTACTCAAAACTGCATTCCCTCATATATGTATATTCAACCTATGAAAAGAGACACCTCAGAAATCACTGCCCATGATGTAAGCAAATAGCGAGACCCTTCATCCCTGTTTAGATACAACTAAGACACCTTCTTTATAACATAAAGAATAAGCAAAATAATGTGTAAAGCACAAAAACATAGGGACATTTGGTGTTGGAGCAACAGTTCCAGCATTAAAAGTATCACTGAGTTATATACCACGAGAGATGAACAAAAGGGAAAGTTATTTGCAGTATGTTATTAAGAAAGACGATAAGTATGTACAATTCATTTGGGAATGATGTACACTGAAACATAATTTAAGACAACTTTAGTTTGGACCCTTAATTGCTCAAGCTTTAGTTAAAAGAAAATTCAATTAAAGTAAATACTTCATAATCTACTGACAGTAGAAAATAGATGACTCCTGCAACTTAAGCCGATTCACAATTCCCAGAAACAGGCTTCTCAAAATGTTATTTCCTTTTCTTGATTTCAGACTTTGCAATGCTTGATACCTACTGCCCATGCTTCAAGCATTCACACCGTCCTATCACTGCTCCCCAAGTCACCAAGGTTCTTTAGATCCTATATCCTTAGACACCCTCCTTAGAACTGAATCCCTCACTGTCTCTACAGGACAAAGAACTTATCCCACCAGCTCATAACTCAAACAGCAGTCTGCTTGAAGCCTGGGCCACCTGCTGTAGCCCGTTTCTTTCTGATGCTCTGTTTTAGTATTAAGTAGGTTGTTATTTGAGCCCATACATTGAAGTCCTTCCATCACAGAAGCTATAAGCTATGCGTAAATCAGGAAAATATCACATTGGACTTTCCAAGCTCTTTATTTGTGAACGTAATATTACATCTAAGAAAGTTACCTAACACAATGATTTTAAACCTGCACAAAATAAAATATACTTCATTAGTTGGGAAAGCAAATTATTTCAGATCAGTGGAATTATCCCAAATGAACTCAGAACCAAAGGTGTTAGTTTCAATTTAGCCATAACAATCAAATTCATTTTATCAGCAACAAGGCGGGAACTTGATTCAGAGAAATTTTACAAGGAGGCCTAAATGATCTGATCATTTTATGACCTCGATTGTAAAAATGCACTTATACTAGTGCCTCTAGTCAAGGTCAAGAACTTGGAAATATTCCCATCCGGCCATATAAACAGAAGACTTAAGACACGCTGAGGTGGGTAAACTTTCTAGGAAATGTCATGTGAAGTCAGACACACAATCTTTTAGACCAATGTTCAGTGACAGTGATATCAAAGAATTTTAAAAATCATTCTATAAAATGATAAATGGCTTGAATAAGATGCTGTGAGAGAGCCCTAGGTAAAGAGAGAACACTCACCAAACAAGCCCAAATTCTTTTTTTAATTATATGAATACTTTATCCAAAGATGTGTCTGGACCTTCTCCTTTTTGGACAAGCCAGTTTCTCCTCTTGGGGTGAAAAGCTACTCACATAAGTACCCACTACATAAATTTAACCCCTTTTTATTATTTTATGTTAAGCCTGTATCTCTCAGTTGTAAGTGGTCTTCCTAGTTCTTGTGTTCTCTGATAAGGGGAAAGTGTTCATGATACTATAGGCATAGGTGAGGTCTCCTTTCAGACTTCATTGTTCAAGACTTTAGCATTCAAGTAGATTTCTGTCTGTTTTCTTAAAAACACTCCTTTGGGGAAGCCAGGATGGCTCAGTGGGTTAAGCGCTCACTTTGCAGTGCTGGGGACCGAGGATCGAATCCCAGCCCTGGCCCATGTGGACCCATATGCTGAACTGGGGAGTGCCCCCAGTTCGGTTCTCTCTCTGTCTCTGTATCTCTCTCTGTATCTCTCTCTCTCTCTCTCTCTCTCTCTCTCTCTCTCTCTCTCTCTCTCTCTCTCAAAACCAATTAAAAACAAACAACAACAAAAAAACACTACTTTATTCTCCTGATATGTAGTGCATTTCTCTTGGTCTTTCCCAGTTAGGTCTGTCTTGAGGTGCAAGACCAAACCTTCGACGGAGCATTCTAGGTAAGACTTCATAAGGTTCACCCACATGGAGGAGCACAGACATATAGTATTAAAAGAACCCTATTGAGAGGCAATAACTGAACTAAATATCTGTTCAAATGCAGTATTTATGACTATACTAAAGAATAAAGCATAATGAGATATAACTAGAAATGCTATTGTGTATACAGTACATAAAATGTAAATTATAATGTCTCAATAAATTGTTCATTCACATATATTGTAAAGCACATATATTTCAAGATAAATTATATACACTTAACACACAGATATATATATATATATATATATATATATATATATATATATATATATATATATATATATATATATATACCATATTTTCCGGCGTATAAGATGACCGGGCGTATAAGACGACCCCCTAATTTTACAGTTAAAACATAGGTTTAGGCCTATATTCACTGTATAAGACTACCCCCCACTTCCGAGGCTGTAGTC
>PVKE010022835.1:0-25221 GCA_004027555.1 Craseonycteris thonglongyai
CCTCTCCCACCTCCCCTCCCTCTCGCCCTCCCCCCTCCTCCCCTTCCCTCAGGCAATCACCAAGTTATTGGGTGTGTCCATAGGTCTCTGTGTCTTTGTAACTTTCATTTTTATATTCCACCTATAAGTGAGGTCATATTTTTCCGGATTCTTTCATTCTGACTTATTTCACTTAATAAGATAGTCTCTAGGTCCATCCATGTTGTCAGAAATGACTGTATTTCATCATTTCTTATCGCTGAGTAGTATTCCATTGTGTAAATGTACCACATCTTCTTTATCCAGTCATCTATCGAGGGGCATTTTGGTTGTTTCCATGTTCTGGTGTATATCTTCTTTGTTGAGGTGTCTGTTCAGATATTTTTCTCATTTCTTAATTGGGTTGTTTGTTTTCTTATTGTTAAGTTTTAAGAGTTCTTTGTATATTTTGGATACAAGTCTTTCATTAGGTGTTTAGTAAATATTTTCCCTCAGTCTCTGGCTTGTCTTTTCATTCTCTTAACAGTGTCTTTTACAGAGCAAAAGTTTTTTTTATTTTAATGAAGTTTTACTTATCTATTTTTTCTTTTGCATATCATGCTTTTGATAATATTATCTAAAAACTCATTTTCAAAAGCATTGACATTAGTCTGGTACCCTGACCTCATATATTGAAAGTCCATAGGTAGTCTATAGGCAAATGCTACTGCACAGACAGACAGGTGGAACTTATTAGAATGTAAAAGAAAAAGAAAAGGTAGATTCAATGTGAGAAGGTCACCCAGCAGGTGATTTAGGGGAAGCTTTTGTCACTCAATGGTTAGGAACCTGTTACTGATGGCTGTTATTATGCAACATCAAAATGACCTTGAATTTGATCTCACATGGTTAAGCCAAGTATACAAATGTGGGAGGAATCAAATGTGTACATTGTCATTGTCCCTTAAATGGATGACTACAAGAGGAAACCAAGGTCAGCAGACATTTTGCCTACTATTCTTAGATGGCATTCAGAGTGTTTGGAACATTGATTACACAACAATGAAACCAGTCAACCAGATAGATAAAGACTTCAGAGTTGGAGCTTGTCCCAGTTCAAGCATATGTGAAACCTGATGAACACTGCATATTCTTAGGCCAAACCATGTACAGCAAGAGGCACATTGCATTATAGATAATGGCTTTACAATCTTAGTAAAAGGCAAACCCTTTTAAAGTTCCCAGAAAACTAGCAGACTCAATACTAGTCAAATTACATTATTCCCACACCAAAATATCATGCAATTCTTGAGGTGTTCTGGAATTTTATATTATTGAATAAATTTGAAGTAGGTTTGGGATATGGGAATCTTCTTTCTTTCTTATTTTTTTAAATTAAATTTATTGGGGTGACATAGTTAGTAAAATTACATAGTTTCCAGGTATACATTTCTATAATACTTTGTGTGTTGCAGTGTGTGCTCACAACCCAGAGTCAGTTCTTCTGTCACCATATATTTAAAAAACCCTCCCTCTTACCCCACCCACCTCCCCAATTATCCTCTGATAACCACTAAACTATTGACTATGTCCATGAGCTTTTGTTTCTTTGTTGCTTTTAGTTTTATATTCCACATGATGGAAGTTATATGGTTCTTTTTTTCCCTTCCTCTTTCTTTTCTTTTCTTTTTTTTAAAAAATATTTATTTATTTATTTTTAATTGTTTTTTGATAGAGAGAGAGAGAGAGAGAGAGAGAGAAAGAGACAGAGAGAGAACTGAACTGGGTGAGCTCCCAGTTCAGCACATGGTTCCGCACAGGCCGGGGCCAGGATTCATTCCTCGGTCCCCAGCGCTACAAAGTGAGCACTTAACCCACTGAGCCATCCCGGCTTCCCCTCTTTTCTTTTTATTCTCTCTTTCTTTTCTTCTCTTCTCTTCTCTCTCTCTCTTTCTTTCTTATTATTAAATGCACTGGCACAGCATTGGTTGGTAAAAATTACATACCACAGGTTCCAGGTTTACAATTTTATAATACATCATCTACTCGTATGTGTTGCATTATGTGCTCACCATCCAGAGTCAGTTCTCCTTCCATCATCATATATTTGAGTCCCCATCCCTCCTCCACCATCCCCTCCCCACTTACCCTTAGGTAAACACTAAACTATTAACTGTTTGTTACACATATTTTGGTGGGTAAACATCACCACACCTATTAATAAACCACTGGTTGTGTTTATAAAATAATTATTTTCAGATTACTAAATACCTTTTACTAAAAATCACTGAAAATGATACTCAAAATTTAAAAATAAATAATTGTGGGGTTTTTTTTGTTGTTGTTTATTGAAATTTATTTTTAATTGTTAAATTTATTGGGGTGACATTGGTTGGTAACAATTTCATAGTTTCCAGGTGGACAACTCTACATTACATTGTCTATGCATTGCATTATGTGCTTACCACCCAGAATCAGCTCTTTTTCAATCGCCATATATTTGATGCCCCTTCCCTACTCCTCCACCACCACTCTCCCACCTCCTTCCCTCCTTAGCCTCAAGTAACTAGTAAACTATTGACGGTGTCCATTAGTTTTCATTTGTTACTTTCAGTTTTATATTCCACCTATAAGTAAGGTGATATGCTTCTTCATACTTTCAGTCTGAATTATTTTGCTAAATAAGATGGTTTCAATGTCCATCCATGTTGTCACAAATGGCTGTATTTCATCTTTTCTTATCACTGAGTAGTAAATTGTGTAAATGTAAATGTAGCACAACTTCTTTATCCAGTCATCTATCAAAGGAAACTTCAGTTGTTTCCATGACTTGGCCACTGTGAACAGCACTGCATTGAACACTAGGGTACATATATCTTTGTAAATTAAGGTTTTCAAGTTTTTTGGGTAGGTACCCAAAAGAGCGATTGATGGGTCATATGGCAATTCCATTCCTAGTTTTTTGAGGAAACTCCATACTGCCTTCCATAGTGGTTGTACCAATTTACACTCCCACCAGCAGTGTATGAGGGTTCCTTTTTCTCCACAGCCTCTCCAACACTTGTTATTTCTTGTCTTGTTGATTATATCCATTCTAACAGGTGTAAGGTGGTATCTCCTTGTGGTTTTAATTTTCATTTCCTCAATTGCTACAGATGTTGAGCATTTTTTCATATTATCTGTTGGCCATTTGTATGTCTCCATGGGAGAAGTTTCTTTTTAGATCTTTGGCCCATTTTTTAAATTGGACCGTTTATTTTGTTGTTGTTGTTGAGTTGTATGAGTTCTTTATATATTTTAGATATTAGCCCTTTATCAGAGGCATTGCTTGCAAATAAAGCGTGTCCCAAAATTCACGCAAGAATTTTGATAGAAGACACAGGTTTATAATTAAAAATGAGAAGTTTTCATTGCTCAACAATGAAAATGTGTTGTTCTTCATGTAGTGCTCCATTTTTAATAACCCTGAACTGTCTGTCAGCTGTCACGCTGTCTTTTTTTCATTGGCAACACTTTACCGCACAAATGACACAAAATTCAAATTTTGCGTGAATTTTGGGACACCCTTTTTATATTCTCCCATTCGGTTGGTTTCCTTTTTACTTTGTTCATGGTGTCCTTTGCTGTGTAGAAGTTTTCAGTTTGATATAGTCCTATTCATGTATTTTTGCTTTTACTTCCCTTGCCTTTGGGGTCAAGTTCATAAAGTGCTCTCTAAGCCCAAGATCTATAAGTTTAGTGCCAATGCTTTCTTCTATGCACTTTACTGTTTTTGGTCTTATGTGGAGGTCTTTAATCCACTTTGAGTTAATTTTGGTATATGGTGACAGTTCACAGTCCAGATTCATTCTTTTGCATGTAGTTTTCAAATTTTCCCAGTGCCATTTACTGAAGAGGCTTTCTTTTTTCCACTGTATATTTTTTGCTCCTTTGTCAAAAATTATCTGTCCATATATTTGTGGGTTTATTTCTGGGTTTTTTATTCTGTTCCATTATGTCTATTTTTCTGCCAATACCAAGCTGTTTTGATTATTGACACCGTGCTACATAGACTGAAGTCAGAGAGAGTGATGCCTCCAGCCTGTTTTTTGTTTTCAGAAAATGGCTTTGGCGATTCAAGGTCTTTTGCAGTTCCATATGAATCTGATGATTTTTAAAATCTATTTCTCAAAAGAATATCTGTGGGATTTTGATGGGCATTGCATTAAATCTGTACATTGCTTTGGGTAATATGGCTATTTTAACTATGTTGATTCTTTCAATTCATGAACATAGAATATCTTTCCATTTCTTTGCATCTTCTTCAGTTTGTTTAATAATGTCTTAAAGTCTTCTGTGTATACGACCTTCATGTTCTTCATTAAGTTTATTCCTAAGTATTTTATTATTTTTGTTCTGATCGCAAAGGGTATTGTTTTTCTCATTTCTTTTTTTGAAGTTTCATTGTTTGTATATAAAAATGCTAGGAATTTTTGTACATTGATTTTGTGTCCTGCAACTTCATTGTATTCATTTATTATTTGCAATAAGATTTCTGGTGAAATCTTTAGGGTTTTCTATAGAGAGGATCATGTCATCTGCAAAAAATGACAGTTTTATTTCTTCACTTCCAATCTGGGTACGTTTTATTTCTTTTTCCTGCCTATTGGCTCTGGCTAGAACTTCCAGCACTATGTTGAATAGCAGTGGTGACAGGGAACATTCCTCTCTTATTCCTGATTTTAGAAGAAAGAGTCAGTATTTTTCCATTCAGAATGACATTTACTGAGGGTTTGTCATATATTACCTTTATTATATTGAGGTACTTTCCTTCTATACCCATTTTATTGTTTTGATCATAAACGGATGTTGTATCTTATCAAATGCTTTATCTGCATCAATTGACATAATCAAATGGTTTTATCTTTCATTTTCTTTATGTGGTATACCACATTGATTGCTTTGTATATGTTGAACCATCTTTGTGCCCTGGAATTGTTGAATTCTATTTGCTAGTATTCCTATATGATCCTTTGTATTTCTGTGGTATCAGTTGTAATTTGCCTCTTTCATTTCTAATTTGAATTATTTGTGTCTTTTCTCTTTTTACATTGGTGAGCCTAGCCAGGGTTTTGTCAGTTTTATTCACTTTTTAAAAGAACCAGCTCTTTGTTGCATTAATTTTTTCTAGTTCTTGAAGATGTGACATTAAGTTAATGTACTTCTGATTTTTGTTTCTTGAGATAGGCCTGTAGTGATATAAATTTCCCTCTATTACTGCCTTTGCTGTATCCCAGTATTTTCAGGGTGTTGTGTTTTCATTGTCATTTGCTTCCATGTATTTTTTTAACCTCTTCTTTTATTTCTTCTTTGATCCAGTCATTAAAAAAAAACAAACATGTTGTTTAATCTCCATTTATATGTGTTTTTTCCTGCTTTCTTTTTGTAATTGATCTCCAATTTCAAAGCTGTGTGATAAAAGAATACACTTGGGGGGAAGCTGGGATGGCTCAGTGGGTTAAGTACTCACTTTGCAGCCTTGTGGACTGAGGATCAAATCCTGGCCCTGGCCTGTGTGGACCCATATGCTGAAATGGGGCATACCCCCAGTTCAGTTCTCACTGGGTTGAGACCCTGGCCCAGTTCCTGCCCTGTGCAGCCCTGCACCCACCTGTGGAATGAAACTATGTGGAAAAACTAATGATGTGCAACTATGGAGACTGTTCTGGGTCCTACCCCTTCTCTCTGTCTCTGTCTCTGTATATCTCTCTCTCTCTGTGAAAAACAATAAAAGTTAAAAATAAAGAAATAAAGAAATACACTTGGTATGATTTCAATCTTCTTAAATTTGCTGAAGCTAGCTTTGTGTCCCACCATGTGGTCTAACCTTGAGGATGTTCCATGTGCACCAGAGAAGAATGTATAGTCCTATGTTGTAGGATGAAGTATCATGTAAATGTCAACTATGTTCAATTGCTATAATGTAACATTTAAAGTTGATATTTCCTTATTTATTTTTTGTTTAGATGATCTGTCTAGTGCTGTCATGGGGGTGTTTAAGTCCTTTACTATAATTGTGCTTTTGTCAGTTTCTCCTTTTAGATCTGTTAGTGGTTGCTTTGCAAATTTTGGTGCTCATTGGTTGGGGGCATATATCTTAATAAGTGTAGTATCTTTTTGGTGTATTGTCCCCTTTATCATTATGAAATGCCTATCTTTGTCTCATTATCTTTTTGATCCTGGTGTATGCTTTGTAAGATATAAGTATGGCTACACCTGCTTTTCTCTGGGTGCCATTTGTTTGGAGTATTTTTTTCCACCCTTCCACTTTGAGTCTGTGTTTGTCCTTGTGGCTGAGGTGTGTCTCTTGTAGTTGGCATAAGGTTAGTTTTTGTTCTTTAATCCAGTTTGCTATTCTGTGTCTTTTTGTTGGTGAGTTCAGCCCATTTACATTTAGGGTGATGATTGATATATGAGGATTTTCTATAGTCATTTTATCTTTTGTTTTCTGATAGTCTTTTCTTTTGATTGCTTCTTTGCTTTTCTTATTACCATTGGTTACTTTAGTTTGATGATGTTTATGACTGTTTTCTCTGTTTTGTCCTTTTGTTGTTGTTGTTGTTATAGTTCCAGTTCTAAGTTCTTTTTGAGTGGCTATTATAAACTTTATGTAAATGAAAGTTTTACATATACAGTGGTTCCTCTTCTTAAAGACATTTGTTATTTCCATTTTATTTGGAAATTTATACCTTTACTTCCTCTCCTTTTATCTTTTAGTTGTTCCAATTTATCTCTATTTATTTTTACTTTTTGTTCCAGGTCCAATCACCTCCTTTAGTATTTCTTTAAATGCTGGCCTTGTGTTGAAGAATTCCTTCAATTTCTGAACTTTTGAAAAGGTCTTTATACCTCTTTCATATCTAAAGGATAACTTTCCTGGGTAGATGATTCTTGGCTGGTAATTTTTCTACTATTTTAATGTTTTGAATACTTTATTCCACTCCCTTCTGGCTTGTAGAGTTTCTGTTGAGAAATATAATGATAGTCTGATGAGCTTTCCTTTATAAGGTATGATGTTCTTTTTCCTGGCTGCCTTGAAGATTCTTTCTTTGTCTTTGACCTTTGACATCTTCGGTATACTGTGCCTTTGAGAGGGTCTGCTAGGATTCAAGTAGCTAGGGGTCCTGTTTCCTTCTTAAATTTGAGGTTCCAGTTCTTGCCATAGATTTGGGAAGTTCTCATCTATTATTTGTCTGAGCAAATTCTCTGTGCCCATCTCATCTTCTGCTTCCTCTGAAATACCTATTATCCTTATGTCATCCTTTCTAATGGAGTCAGATAGTTCTTGTAGATACCTTTCATTTCTTTTAGCTCTTAGGTCTCTCTCTTCTTCCTTCTGTGATATCTCCAAATTTCTGTCTTCGATTTCACTATATCTTTCCTCCATCTGGTTAGCTCTGCTTACTATGCTAGCTATTTCATTTCTTTTATTGTTTTTTTATCTCCATAATTTCTATTGGCTTCTTTTTTATAGATTCAATTTCCTTTCTGAGATTACTTAGTTCCCTATGTGTATTCTGCCAGTTTTCTTTGATCTCTTTGAGTGTTTTCAGAATTGTAGTCTTGTATTCTGTGTCATTTAGCTCATGGTTCCATACCTTTAAATTCCTTTTCTGGAGATTTGACTTTCCCCCTAGTAGATGTGAAGAAATCTTTCTCTTACTTCCTAGCTGGTGTTGTAGCAGTGCCTTATAGTATTTTCTTTTGGTAATTTGGTTTTTCTCACAGTGGGAGGCTTCCTAGAAGGTGGGCTTCTCTTTGACTCAGTCACCTTGGTCTCTGTATATCTCCTCTTTGGGAAGATATGGTGGGTGATGGTATTCTATGCCTCTGAGATCCCACTGCAATCAGAAGTTGCCCCTCCTATGCTTCAGCTTTCCTAGATCCCTCTGCTGGCTTCAGTGGGAAGGGTGGGAGCAGGGTTTGTTGGGGAAAGTGCAGGTCTGTTTGTATCACAGGGTAATGGCAGCTTCCAGGCAGCAGGTCACTGAATGCAGGCTCTGGGCAGGACTGGTAGGGTGAGCTTTGGAGGAGAGGAAGGGGTAGCAGCCAGGCTCTGTGTCCAAGGTGAAGCAGTGCTCTGGCTGGGGCCCCACTTCATTGAGGGCCACTCTGCACTTCAGCTGCCAGCACACTCCTGCTCCTGGCACTCCAGGTACCAGATCGCCCACCTCCAGCTCCAGTCACTGGCATTATGCTTCATGGGCCCCTAGCTCCAGCAGCCCAACCCATGTGCTGGCAGCCTGAATCTCAATCCAGTTACCCGTGCTAATTTCTGTCTGCTGCTGGCGCTAGCTCTGGCCTCCTGCACTCCACTATGGCCACCCTTGCCACACTGTGGCTCCTCCCTCCATGCTCCAGACCAGCTTCTAGCCACAGAAAGCCGCACTCACCTTTGCTGTCTATTCTGCCTTCTGGCTGCCTGCACATTCCCCTTTGTCTATTCTAGGCCTCTAACTCACCCAGAGTCATTTTGTACCTCAGCCCAAACTCCCATGCTTCCACCTCAGTCAGTCTCTCCTCTGCTGGTCTCTGGGTCAGTCACCAGGTAGGTCTTCAGGTTGCACTTCAAGGCATGTCTCTGTACTGTTCCCTTTCTTAAAAATGGGAAATTCTTAATTCCTTGCTGCATGATCATAAATAAAGTTCATGAACCAGGTTTGTAAGTACAAAACATTTTTCCAAATTTTTTTTTCATCTGACTCCATCAGTTGGAATCTATTTCTATTTTGATTGTTGATTTATTCTGTTCATTAGAGTCCACATATGTGGAAAGCTGGGTGTGAGAGGCAGAGCCCCACATCCTGCAAGACTGTCCTGGGGGCATCTTGCCTCCACTGATCCCTGAAGAGATAGTATGTAGAAAGCTGCAGGCAATTAGCGTGGAGGTGTGACAGGGAGGAGGTCTCAGAAAGAATGGAGAAAGATACTGTACATTAGCATAGCATGTGGGAGTTGCTGTATATAAGCTGTGGGCTAAAATAAAACCATGCCATTGCTCTGCCATCAGCGGTCAGTGAACCTCCCGATCTCAGCTTTCGTCTTTGTGTTTGTGTCTTTGTGTTTTTCTTTAATCTGCCACTCACCCCTCTCAGGTTGGATGGATTAGTCAAGCAGACCTCAGCACACATATCATATGGTATTTGTCTTTCCCAGTCTGACTTACTTCACGTAGCACGATAACCTTGAGATCCATCCATGTTGTTGTAAATGCTAAAATTTTATTGTTTATGGCCTAGTAATACTCCATTGTGTAAATGTACCACAGTTTCTTTATCCAATCATTTATTGATGAGCATTTAGGTGGTTTCCATATCTTGGCTGTTGTGAATAATGCTGCAATAAACATAGGGGTGCATATATTTTTTTGAATCGGTGTTTTGGGATTCTTTGGATAAGTACTCAGGAATGTAACTGCTGGATCATACAGTATTTTCATTTTTAATTTTTTGAAGAATATCCATACTGTTTTCCATAGTGGCTGGACCAATTTGTAGTCCCACTAACAGTGCACACGTGTTCCCCTTTCTCCACACCCTTGCCAGCACTTGTTGGTCGATATTTTGAAGACAGCCATTCTGAAAGGAGTGAGGTGGTATCTCATTGTGATTTTGATTTGCATTTCTCTGATGATTAGTGATTTTGAGCATCTTTTCATGTGTCTATTGGCCATCTATGTGTCCTCTTTTAAAAAATGTCTATTCAGGGCTTTTGCCCATTTTTTAATTGGGTTGTTTGTTTTTTTTGGTGTTGAGTTTGTGTAAGTGTCTTATAAATTTTGGATATTAACCCTTTATTGGATGCCTCAGTGTCAAATATCTCCTCCCATTCTGTATGATGTCTCTTTATTCTGTTGGTTTCTTTTGCTGTAAAAAAAAAAACTTTTTAGTCTGATATAGACCCATGCATTTATTATTTCTGTTGTGTCCCTTGTCTGAGGAGATATATCATTGAAGGTATTTTTTACTAAGGGTAATATCTGAGAGGTTACTTCGTATATTTTCTTTGAGAATTTTTATAGTTTCAGGTCTTATATTTAAGTCTTTAATCCATTTTGAGTTTATTTTTGTATATTTTGTATATGGTGTAAGAACATGGTCCAATTTCTCTCTTTCTTTTCTTTCTTCCTTCCTTTTTTTTTTTTTTGACAGAGAGAGAGGGAGAGAGAGAGAGACAGAGACAGAGAGAGAACTGAACTGGGGGAACTCCCCAGTTCAGCATATGGGTCTGCACAGGCTGGGGCCGGGATTCGATCTTTGGTCCCCGGTGCTGCAAAGTGAGTGCTTAACCCACTGAGCCATCCTGGCTTCCCTTCTTTTTTTTTGCATATATCTGTCCAGTTTTTCCAGCACCATTTGTTGAGTATGGTAGATGGCCTTTACCCCAATGTAAATTCTTGTTGCCTTTGTCATATATTATTTGGCCATATAGACATGAATTCATTTCTGGGCTCTCTATTCTGTTCCATTGATCTATGTGCCTGTTTTTATGCCAATACCTTGCTCTTTTGATAACTGTGGCCTTGTAGTATAATTTGATATCTGGTAGTGTGATTCTTTCAATTTTGTTCTTTCTCAGGGTTGCAGTGGCTATTCTAGATCATTTATGGTTCCATATAAAATTTGGGATTATTTGTTCTAGTTCTGTAAGAAGTCATATAGTTCTTGATTTTTTCTGTTTGGCTTATTTCACTTAGCATGATATTCTCAAAGTTTATCCATGTTGTTACAAATGGCAGTATTTCATCTTTTCTTGTGGCTGGATTATATTCTATTGTGTATATGTACCACAACTTCTTTATCCAGTCACCTATCAAGGGACACTTTGATTGCTTCCATGTCTTGGCCACTGTGAACAATTCTGCAATAAACATCGGGGTACTTATATCTTTGCAGACGAAAGTTTTCAAATTTTTTGAGTAAATGCCCAGAAGAGTGATTGCTGGGTCATATGGTAACTCTATGCCTTTTTTTTTTTAATTGTTAAATTTATTGGGGTAACATTGATTGATATCAACTACATTGTTTCCAAGTATACAATTCTACAGTACATTGTCTATACATCGCATTATTTGCTCATCACCCAGAATCAGCTCACTTTCCATCATCATATATTTGATTCCCTATCCCTCCTCCCCCCTCAAGCTCTTCCTCTCCCCTTGCCCAGTAACTGTATTCTTAATTTTTTGAGGAATCTCCATACTGTCTTCCATATTGGTTGTACCAATTTACATTCTCACGAGCAGCGTATGAGTGTTTCTTTTTCTCCACAGGCTCTCTAACACTTGTTATTATTTGTCGTACTGATGACAGCTATTCAAACAGGTATGAAGTGATATCTCATGATGGCTTTGATTGGTATTTCTCTGTTAATGAAGTTGAGCATTTTTTTCACTTATCTGTTGGCTATTTCTATGTCTTCTTGGGAGAAGTGTCTGTTCAGGTCCTCTGCCCACTTTTTAATTGAGTTATTTATTTTTTGTTGGTGATATATATATATACATATATAGATTCCAATATATATGTATTGGATAATAGTCCCTTATTGGAAATGTTGTTTGCAAATATTTTCTCCCGTTCAGTTGGTTGTCTATTTTCTTGATGATTTCTTTTGTTATGCAGAAGCTTTTTAGTTTCATATAGTTCCATTCATTTATTTTTTTCTTTTACTTCCCTTGCCTTTGAGGTCAGATTCATAAAGTCCTCCCTGAACCCTAGATCTGTAAGTTTAGTACCAATGTTTTCTTTTCTTTTCTTTCTCTTTTTTTTTTAAGATTTATTGTTTCTGACAGAGAGAGAGAGAGAGAGAGAGAGAGAGAGAGAGAGAGAGAGGTACAGAGACAGAGAGAAGGGGGAGGGCCCAGCAGAGTCTCCATAGTTGCACATCATTGGTTTTTCCGCATAGTTTTATTCTACAGGTAGGTGTGGCTGCACAGGGCAGAAACTGGGCCGGGGTCTCGCCCTGGTGAGAACTGAACTGGGGGCACTCCCCAGTTCAGCATGTGGGTCTGCACGGGCCAGGGCCGGTATTTGATCCTTGGTCCCTGGGGCTGTAAAGTGAGTGCTTAAACCACTGAGCCATCCTGGCTTCCCCCAATGTTTTCTTATATGCAGTTTATTATTCAAATCTTATGTGGAGGTCTTTGATCCATTTTGAGTTTATTTTCGTATATGGTAACAACTCACAATCCAAGTTCATTCTTTTGCATGTGGTTTTCCAATTTTCTTTCTTAATGACATTTTTATTTTAGAGAGATCTGTTGACATGTAACTAGAGTCCAAAATAAAGCTGACCAGATGTACCAATTTAAATGGGATAGAAAACAACAGTACTGTCCTATTTCAAATGGTATGTATGGTCAGCTTATTCTCACTGGGCTAAATTCAAGATATCAGTAGGCTGCCCAGATACACCATTTGAAATGGGATAGTACCATTGCTTTCTGTCTCGTTTAAAATGGTACATCTGGTCAGCCTATCCAAAATGTAAGAATAAAAACATCTTTCAACCACTTTTGTGTGTGTGTTAATTGAAAACACCTGTTTTCTAACTGAGATCACTTCTGAGTTGTGTCAGTGAACTCCTTCTCCAACAAGAGGACAAAGAAGGAGCAGTAGTTAGAAAAATAGCACTATCTGTAGAGACAATCTGACCAACATTAAAAATGATTACTAAATGCAAGGCATACAGGGGGCTGCAAAGGCATAGAGTGAATTAAGACATTTCCCTTGCTCTCAAGAGACTCAAGGCTCTTTTCTAGGAGGACAATAGAAAATACCTAAAACACTTCTTATTCATTTGAAGGGAAGAAGAGTTACCAGATTAATCCTATCCTGTGAGGTCACCAATCTTTGAATTCTAGACATGGGAGGTTGGAAGGTTGTTAAATATTATATAATTCAATGCCCACATTTTATAGACAAAGAGAAACCCAGAAAAGTAAAAGAATTTATCTTAGATTGCACGATTGGGCCTAGACTTAAATTTCCTGACTTTTCATCACCCAATTAAGTTTTCTAACAGAAACCTCCTTTTTAGGTCAATGACTCCTTAATTTTCTGTCCTATGGTAAAACTTGAAACTACTTTTGCTACTTTCTTATGAAAACAACACTTTCAGGTATTTAATCCTTTCTCTAGCGTTAACCAATTAGTTCTGAAATGCAGGGCAAGTCATGCCTTCTGGGCTTATTCTTCTCAATCAGAAAAATGAGGAGAACACTGACTTACTATGATTCACCACCTTTTCAAATAAAATCAAATTTAAGGTGCTGAATATAATAAATTTATTTCTTATTTATTTATTGCTCTTTTTTTTTATTATTTTATTTGTTTGCTCATGCATCCCTCTCGGATTTATCTCTCCTGCTTCCTGTTCATCAAAATCAAGACCTTCATTTTTAGATTACTGCTAAGCAGGCTTCAAGTTCTTCAGTGTAGACATGATTTGTTAAAGCAATTTTTAGATTTATCCTAGAGGTAAATTGGTCCAAATGGAAACAGAAAAGTAAGCTTAAGACACCTGTTGAAATGAAGATCCATATCACACCAAAATCTGTCAGTCAAGTCCCTCAAAGTGACCTTCAGGTGGCCTTTCTGCTTTACTTTTACATGACTCTTCAAACTGGGCCTTTCTGCCACCCCTTCATGTCTTTAATGTTGTTGTGCCTATCCTTCCTGTCAAATTTTTTACCTGTTTGTAAATGTAAATCTAATAGTTTCTTTAAAGTAGGCTGACCAGACATTCCCCTTTAAACAGGACAGAAAACAAGGGGGTGTCTGATCAGCCTACTGATGTCTTGAATTTAGCCCAGTGAGACTAGGCTGACCATCATATCATTTGAAATGGGACAATACTGTCATTTTCTGTCCCACTTAAAACAGGTCATCTGGTCAGCATAATTAAGGCAAATTTATCCCATGAAGTCAGTAATTTTTCCTTCACTTAATTCTTATTCAATTATTTAGAGTACCAACAATAATCCCCTTTTTTCTAACTCCCTCCAATGAACACCGTAAGCATTAAAAGTGATATGTAAAAGCATTCATTCAACATTAATAGAATACAAAATGTAACACATAGGTGATGGATTATAGAATTGTATACTTGCAAGTATATAATTTTATTAACCAATGTTACCTCAACGTATTTAATTTTAAAAAGGTGGTGTAAAGAGTATAACTTATATTTTATTATTTCTTCTTATTGCCTTTACAAATTAAACAACTGGTTGTTGTGATCTTTTTTGGTAGAATGTTGATAAATATTTTTAATTGTTTTAGAATATTTAATAAGAATATTAAAATGTGTTTTCTTGGTTCTAGTATCTTCTGATTTATGAAGATGTCTGAACAAAGTATATGAATTGCTACCAATTAATACATGTCTGATTTAGGCAGACATTCAAACAAGCAGTGAGTAATGTTACATAAATGCTGGCAAGGTAACTGATTCCATTATTAGATAAGCTCTGAAGATTCTATTTATAGTCAGGTATGAAAAAATCAGTGCCAATCTTAACCAGATGATTGTCATTGTTAGTCTTAATAATAGTAGGGAAAGATTTGGAGAAAACTTAAAATTTTATTTTCTCTCTTTCAGATTCTCTTATTGCTGCTGAACCCTAATTTGAATACCTTCTTCAGAGAAAGGCCACAATTAGAGGAGTAAAAGGGTTTCATGTGGCAAGAGTAAAGTACTACTGTCATATCCCATCAATCCTGTCAGCACCCAATCTCCGAGAACATTCATGGCACTATCTTGTACCAACTCCAAAAGAAATTTTCCCAAGAAATAAGTTTTAAGCAATTTTAGTTCCCATCACTACTGAAAAAAAATCCATTACAAAAAGATTCTGTTAACGAGTATTTGTTAATTATAATTGCGACCAGAAACATGCAAAGTTTCAAAGAAAACAATTGAAGAGAACATCTGAAAGCAATTTCCCCCCATTCTTTGTTCTGCTACTCACGGCAAATCTTCCAAACTGGAGGCTTCATGTCTTGGATCCAATAGATCATAACCATATTCATTGTAGATTTCCAAATAGGAAATATGTGTTGTATATATTTTGCTGGTGTCCTGATTGGAAGAGGGAAAGACATTATTAAATGGCTATAAATAACAATTCAGTTTAGAGGAAGATGAACACGGTTATCACTATAGTTTCCTCACAGTTTCCGTCCTTTTCTCTCTCACTTTGTATGGTTTATAATTTCAGTTTGTGACACTTTCAAGTTGCCAGTTACCATATGTATGAAGCTTTTTTCTAATGGCCAATACCCATATTACAAGCAACTTCAATCAGTTATTTTGTATTGGTTTCTAGTTATACATTAAAAGTCAGTATACACTTATAGCACAATGATCTGACTTAGTTGCAGAACTGTATAACATCATATTTTATTTTCCAGGCCAAAGGGGAAAAAAGTTACTGAGGAAAAATAAACATACATTCTGTGAACAGTCTATTAATATAAAATTATAGAATTGTTACTCCAGTTTTAAAACTTTAGTAGCAAAGAGTTTCCATCTTTGATCATAATTCTTTCTTAACTTCTCTAATATTCAAATTTTTTAATGTATAAATAGATAACAGACAATAAATACAGAATGGAAAGTAAATTCCAGGGGACAGAAATAGTTTAGATCAATTGGGTAACCATAAGTATATAATTTTATTAAGCAATGTCACCCCAACAAATTTAATTCAGCAGTTTACTGACTTTACCTTACCTTTTGGGTTAACTTTCCTGGTCCAAGTGGCAAATCAGGGATATTCAACTGTTGAGTAGAGAGAGGTAAATTTTCTATGGCTCACTACCAAAACGCATTGACATAGGCACCAATGAAATTAGAATAAAAGTCAAGGGGACAGGTCCCAGTCTCAGTTCTGTCACAGACAAAAAGAGCCACTGCCACTGAGGTGGAATAAAACAAGGAATTTTTTTTTTCCAGTTCTTGAGAAAATTCCAAGTTTAATTTTCAATACAAAGTTTCAAATAATAGTACCTTCTTATTCCTCCCAAAATACAAAAACTTTCATTTCTACACATAGTCTCCTGCTTTTCATTAGAGAATATATTTGTGTTGGTGGCAAGAAGGTCGATAGGTTGCCTAGACTGGATACTCAGAGAGGATTTGCTTAAGGTGACCTTCTTGATTGATTCTCATCCATATCCAAGACAATCCATTTAACAGATGTTATTCAAGGAGACAGAGGACCAAATCACAGAAATGGAGGAGAGAGCAGTGGAGTGAAATCCCAAGCTGGAATCCTAGTCGTACTATCTATGAGCCCCTACCATGTCAAGCTTCAGTTTCCACTCCCATTAAAGTGAGGAAGCTAGATAATGGATTCCTACATGTTCTTCAGATTAAAATTAATATGATTCTCTGTTCCTGA
The DNA here is from genome assembly GCA_004027555.1 of Craseonycteris thonglongyai. Lineage (NCBI taxonomy): Eukaryota > Metazoa > Chordata > Mammalia > Chiroptera > Craseonycteridae > Craseonycteris > Craseonycteris thonglongyai. The sequence goes on from PVKE010022835.1 coordinate 16,403, forward strand.
AATGGCTCAAAATATCCAAATAAAACACCACCATTTCATTAAGTCATTAAAAAATTAAGGCACCTCTCAGGCAGCACATGACCACAGTAAAACACTCACTCTACAGCTGAAATTTCATGTTCTGGTGGTCTGTGAAGGTGACAGCATGAACTGAATGTCTATGAAGCTAATTTCTCCCAACTAAATTTAAATGCTGGAAATCTTACTGACCTGGGTGCCTATGGCTACTTAACACTGCAAATGGCCTATCAGTTCATTAGTATCCCAGTTTAGTAAAGGCACCATTTCAACATAATTCTTTGGGCTAAAGTTTGGCTTAGCGTAATTATCACAGACTATAAATATTAGACAAATTCTGTGTGGCCTCCAGTCTAATCCAGTGCTTCCTAGAATATTCCAGCAAATACTCATGGAAAAAAACGTGCCATGGTCAACACATATATACCATTCCTCTCTGGAAAGTTCTTGAAGAACATTAAAGGCCATGTCAATATCCTGAGACCCTGTTTAAAACTTATTTCTAAAACTTATCTGAACATACCAGAAATATTCCATAAATTATGGTTTGAGGTTTTAGCATACAGTCCTGAGCTCATCTTAGCATCAAACAAAAAACAAAACAAAACAAAAACTGGGTTTGAATACTGGATCTGCCATTTAGAAAGGAGTGATCCTGCACCCTTATCCTCAGTTGTTTATCAGTAAGAATGAGGATAAGAACCCTTACCTTGTGACAGAGAAATGGGGTTCTGTATTTAAAAATCCTACCAAAAATGTGTGACCTGCAATAGGCACCAACAAATGGTTGCTTTTGTTGCTGTTATTGTTGTTGCCGCTACTATTGTTTTTATTATTCTAAAAGCCTTCAGATGGAGAATTCAGCATGTGAATATAAAAAGAAAAAGAAAGGCAAAAAAACAAACAGCTAACTTGTATGTTCATCTGTAGTGGAGTAACTCTCTTCTTCCAGAAATTAGAAGAAATCATAAAAAGGCAGGAAGACGGCAGGCCGGCTGCCCTGAGATGACAGGGATGATGCCTTGGCTCCTTCAGCTTCTGCGTGTTCTGGCTTTTACTGGAATACATACTTAAAATTCACCAAGCTACATGTCAAGCTACCTTTTCTTCTTACCCACCCCCTCCTTTTTTTAAGTGTGTAGAACCGCCAAACAATAATGTGATACACATGTTTCTTGCGGACAGACTTTTCTTTTGCCCCCAAATAAGTTTGAACCTCACAATACTAAAAAATAATGAGCAGTGATTTCTAAAATAAATGGGCTCAATTTTCTTCTTTTAAAATCACTGGGGGGAAGCCGGGATGGCTCAGTGAGTTAAGCACTCACTTTGCAGCGCAGGGGACAGAGGATCGAATCCCAGCCCCGGCCCGTGCGGACCCATATGCTGAACTGGGGAATTCCCCCAGTTCAGTTTTCTCTCTGTCTCTGTATCTCTCTCTCACTCTGTCAAAAACAATAATAAAAAAAATAATAATAAAATAAATAAATAAATAAATAAATAAATAAAATCATTGGAATTGTGCTCCTACCACACTCACAGTATATGCTAGCTCTTCATTGATCTTGAAATAAATATGTTGTATAAGCCAAATGTTTCCTTTAACAATTCTAGAGAGCTCCATGTGGCCCTCTAAAGCAATCAGCTGGGGACATCTGAGTACCTGTCTGCATTTTTCAGCCATACAATGTGGACAAACTTCATGATGCACTTCAAATTGCCTCTGGCTTGTTTTGCTGCAGTTGAATTTGGTTGTAGTGAATGTGTTGTGCCACAATCATGGAAATTTACAGAGTTGTCCTGGCTATAAACTGGTCTGATGGGGTCTCTCCAAACCCAGGACATTATTGAGGATCATTCAGAAAGAAATGGGGTTTAGAGTAATGTCACTGGCAAACAGATATAAAACAATGAACCCAAAAGATGGTGGGTACTAGGGAGACATTTGGACTTCTAGAACTGTATTTTGGTAACAATAAAATTTTAAAAGAAACAACTTTTCTGTTAAGAAAAGGTTTTATCCTGTTCAAATTAATTAGGGAAATTGGCTTCATTTGTTCTGAGTTTCAAGGGTTCTTTGAAATTGGCCAGTGATCATTGGACTATATGCATATATAGTACAATAAGTCCTCAGTTAATGTTGTTGATAGATTCTGCTACTTTAAGCGAAATGATGTATAAAACCAATTCTAGCATAGGCTGATTGTTTTTAAGATTTATTTTATTGAGAGAAGGAGAGAGAGACAGAGACAGAGAAAGAAGCAGGTAGGGCCCAGAGCAGTCTCCACAGTTGTATATCATTAGTTGTGACATGGTTTCATTCCACAAAGGTGGATGTGGGGCGGTGTGGGGCAGGAACTGAACTGAGGGCCTCCGACACGGGAGGCAAGAACCTTCATCAATGAGCCATCTCAGTAGTTACCAGTTGTTCCGCAGTTCAGCATATGAGGTTTGCACAGGCTGGGGCTGGGAATCGAACCCCATACCTCACCATTGTGAGACAAGTGCTCAACCTCTGAGGTATCCCAGCATCCCAGGCTGATTGATATAAACAAAAATTACATTCTTATGGCAGCTCATCAATATTATTATGAAACTGTTGAACAAAACAACATTATTCAAGGACCTGCTGCACATGGATATTAACAGCTGTAGTAATAACTGTCATGTATTGAACATCTATAATACTATGTGCCAGGAACAGGACAATATCTTTGATTACAGTATACTCAGCTCTCACAGCAACTCCACAAGCCTGAGACTTTAAGCAACTCTCCAAGGCCACATGCTATAAGTAGTACACTTTCTCAGAAGCACGTCTGCCTGCATAAATATCAATGACCTTTTCAAGAAAACAGACTTCCACATCAGGCCATAGCAATAAAAACTATTAGAAATTATATCCTCAGTTTGTGAAGTTTAGATAAAAAACAAAACAGCTAATGGCAGAAATAAATGAGTAAATAAAAAGAAGAGATTTGTATCCAACATACATACTACACTCCACCCTTTCTCTTCCAAATTTTCTGGCATGCAGAGTTGGAATGTTTGAGCTAACGGGAGATGAGCTGAACTAATGGGTAATTGCTACTTCATGGATGGAAATTAGAATTACACGGATCTCAGCAATTTCTTCTCATCTTTGTAACTTATAATAAAATGCAAATGGCATACAGTCGAGAAATTTTGGAATGAGTGTTACTCTGACCTAGTTAGGAAATCTGTTATACAGAATTAGTACAACCAAGTAATTGTTGGAACTAGTAGGGATGCTAGAGATCATCTAGTATAATTCAATCCCTACTTTCATGAAGGGGAGAACTGAAACCTAGAGAAGTGACTCATTGTAGATAATTTGTTTAAATACAACCAACAAAGTAAAGTCAGTCTAGGATACAGTGTATATAATGGTAAAAGGCTCAGTTTGGCATCACTCAGCCCTGGGATGGAACTCCAAATCAGTTACTTACAAGGACCCAGAGAAAGATATTTATTCTGAGACCCAGTTTTCACAACTATAACATGGGGATAGTTGTATCATATGTCGTATTAAATACTGATAAGGCAACAGGCAAAGGGAGAAGAAACTCCCTTTGAACCTTTGCTGAAATAGCATCCCTTTAATGAAAAGCCTCTTCTTAATTTCCACTTCTTCAGCAAAATCCCAAAGGTCTCTTAAATATGAAGTTCAGAGTTATTACACAGAACTTCATTTAGATACAATATAATACAATGTCAACATAAATTTCTTGACCACAGTAAATTTCTGCTTAATATATCAAATAAAAAATGAACTTACAGTTCCATACCTTTTGTAATTGCTCAAAAATGTATGACAGTGTCCTTGGGATAATGCCTCTGTCGCTGTAGCGCTCTGCCCCACCTGTGATAGTGAATGTCTTTCCGCTGCCTGTCTGTCCATATGCAAAGACGGTACCATTGTAGCCTGCCAGGACACTGCACAAAGAAATGGCACTCTTTTAATATCAAAATGGCTAATGTATTTGCGCTAGATAGCTCATACTATAATAGCAACCTGACTCACAACTATTAAAAAGGCATCTATAGAAATATTTATATATGTGATTATCTAGCTAGATTTATGTTTTAATCCGGGAGCATCAGAACATGGATTGTTTTCTCTAAAAATGATCTGCAACAGAAATGGAGTCCAGGCATCTTAAATATTTTCTTATTTTAAAATTAGGATAATTTTTTAATTTTAGAATGGTTTTATATTTACATAAAAGTTGCAATGATAGTACAGAGAGTTGTATGCACCCCACACCCAGTTTCCCCTACTGTTAATGTTTTACATTAATATTGTACATTCTCACAACTAATAAACCAATACTAATATTTATAAACTTTTTATTAAAACTTCTTTGGTTTTTATATCATGTCTTTTTTTTATAGCTTTACTAAGATATAATTGCCATATAATCTATGTTAGTTTAAGGTATACAATGTGATGACTTGATATACACATATATTATGAAATGATTACCACAATAATATTAGTTAACATGTCCATCACCTCACATAATTACCGTTTCTTTTGTGGGGATAACATTTAAGGTCCTCTCCTTTAACAACTTTCATGTGTGCACGTGTGTGTGTAATACAGCATTGCTAACAATAGTCACCATGCTGTACATTAGATCCCCAGAATTTATTATTCATCTTATAACTAGAAGTTTGTATCCTTTGATCAATATCTCACAATTTACCATGCCTGTGGCCCCTGGCAACCACCATTTTCATCTCTATTTCCATGAGTTAGGTTTTTCAGATTTCACATATATGTAAGTGAGAACATACAGTATTTGTCTTTCTCTTTCTGACTTGATTCACTTACATAATACTCTCAAGGTCCATCATGTTGTTGCAAAAGGTGGGATTTCCTTCTTCTTTCTGGCTATATAATGTTCCAGTGTGTGTGTATTTATACAATAAATATACACATATACATACACACATCATACCTAAAACACACACATATAAAAATATATATCTATGCTGAACTGGGAGCTCCCCCAGTTCAGTTCTCTGTCTGTCTGTCTGTCTGTCTCTCTCTCTCTCTCCTCTGTCAAAATAAATAAAAAATAAATAAATAAAAATTAAAAAAAATAAATAAAAATATATATCATATCTTCTTTTTCCATTCATCCATCTGTGGACACTTAGGTTTGTCTGTGCTTAGCGTAATTATCAGATGTGAATAATACGCTAAGTGAATTCACACTTGGCTAATGTGAATAATGCTGCAATAAACATGAGGGTGCAGATATCTCTTTAAGACAGAGATTTAATTTCCTTCAAATACACAGCCAGCAATGGGATTGCTAGATCATATGGTAGTTTTATTTTTAGTTGCTTAAGTAAACTCCATACGGTTTTCCATAGTGGCTGCACTGATTTATAGTCCCACCAACAGTGTACAAGAGTTCCCTTTTCTTCATATCCTCACAAATACTGGTAGTCTCTTGCTTTTTTTATAATAGTCATCCTAACAAGTGAAAGGCAACATCTCATTGTGGTTTTAAATTACATGTTCTGATGCTTCATGTACCTATTGGCCATTTGTAAATATTTTTTGGAAAAACTTTTATTTTAGTTCTCTGCCCATTTTTAATTAGATATTTTTGTTGCTATTGAGTTGTATGCGTTTCTTATATATTCTACATATTAACCCCTTATCTAATAAATTGAAAATAGTTTGCTTCTTTTCTATATTTTATTTCATTAAATTTATCAGGGTGGCATTGGTTAATAAGATTACATGTTTCAAGTGTACAATTCTAAAATACATTAGCTGTATATTACATTGTGTGCTCACCACCCAAAGTCAAGTCTCCTTCCATCACCATATATTGGACCCCCTTTACCTTCTTCAACCTCCCTGACTCCCTTGCCCCTCTTATTCCCACCACACTATTGTTGGTATTTATTTGTTCATTTGTTGCTTTCTGGTTTACATCCACATATGAGTAAAATCATATGGTTCTTATTCTTTTCCATCTGGATCATTTCACTTAATATGATACTCTCAAGATCCATCCATGTTGTCGTGAAGGTGGTATTTCATCTTTTCTTATTGCTGAGTAATATTTCATTACATATATGTATCACATCCTTATGAAATCATCCACTGAAGGACACATAGGTTGTTTCCATTGCTTGGCTACCATGAATAATGTTGCCATGAACATAGAGGTACATATATATTTAAAAATAAATGTTTTCAATTTTGTCGAGTAGATACCCAAAAGTGGGATTGCTGGGTCATATGGTTGCCCTAGTCTTAAGTTTTTGAGGAACCTCCATACTATTTTTCATAGTGTCTGTACCAATTTACATTCCCACCAGCAGTGTATAGGGTTTCTTTTTCTCTACATCTTTCTCAAGATTTATTTCTTATCTTGTTGATGATGGCCATTCTAACAGGTGTGAGGTGGTATCTCATTGTGGTTTTTATTTTCATTTCCCTGATTGCTAGTGAAGTTGAGCATTTTTTTTTTCTTTTTCCATGTATCTGTTGACCATTTGTATGTCTTCAAGGGAGAAATGTCTATTCAGGTCCTCTGCCCATTTTTTAATTGAATTGTTTAGGTTATTTTGTTGTTGAGTTGTATATGTTCATATTTTAGATATTAGCCCCTTATTGGAGAAAGTGCTTACAAATATCTTCTCCCATTTGGTCAGTCAACTTTTTGTTTAGTTGATGGTTTATCTTGTTGTGCAAAAAGTGTTTTAGTTTGACGCAGTCTCACTTGGTTTTTCCTTCTGTTGCTTGCACTTTTGGAGTCAGATTAAAAAAAAAAAGTTTGCCAAGACTAATGTCAAGAAGTTTTCTTCTAAGTTTTACAGTTTTGGGCATTCCATTTTACATTAAGTATTTAATCCATTTTGAGTTAATTTTTATAAGTGGTATAAAATAGAAGTCCACTCTATTCTTTCACAAGTGAATATCCAATTTTCTCAGAACTATTTATTGAAGAGACTATCTTTTCCCCATTGAATATTTTTTATTAACTTGTCAAATCCTAGTTTACTGTATAGGCATGGGTTCATTTCTGGGCTCTTGATTCTGTTTCATTGGTCTATGTGTCTGTTTTTACACCAGTACCATACCATTTTGAATTATAGTTTTGTAATATAGTTTGAAATAAAGAAGTATGATGGCTCCAGCTTCATTCTTCTTTTGCAGGATTGTTTTGGTTGTTCAGAGTATTTTGTGGTTCCATACAAAGTTTTGGATATTTTTCCATTTCTGTGAAATATGCCATTGGAATTTTGATAGGGATTTCATTGACTCTGTAGATGGCTTTGGTTAGTATGGGCATTTTAATGATATTAATTTTTCCAATTCATGAAAATGCAATAGTTTTCAATTTATTGTGTCTTCTTTGACTTCTTTCACCAATCTTCTATAATTTTTAGTGCACAAATCTCGCACTGCCTTGGCTAAACTTATTTCTGAGTTTTGTTTTGGTTTTTGATGCTATTGTAAATGGGATTTAAAATTTTTCCTTCTTCAGATATTTCATTGTCAATGTATACAGACACAACCGATTTGTGTATGTTGACTTTGTATCTTGCAGCTTTACTGAATTGGTTGGTTAGTTCTAATGGTTTTTCGGTAGTCTTTAAAATTTTCTATGTCTAAGATCATATCATCTGCAGATACAATTTTACTTCTTACCTTCCAATTTGATTCCTTTTATTTCTTTTTCTTGCCTATTCACTCTGGCTAGGACTTCCCATAGTATGCTGAATAGGAGTAGTGAGAGTGGGCATCCTTGTCTTTTTCCTGATTTTAGTGTGACAGCTTTTAACATTTCACCATTGAGTATCATGTTAAGAGTAGGTTTGTCATATATGACTTTTTATCATGTTAGGATATCTTTTTTTTCTATATCCAAACAGTTTATAGATTTTATCATGAAAAAATTTTGAATTTTGTCAAATTTTTTTTCTGTACCTATTGAGATGACTACATGATTTTTATCATCTACTCTATTAACATGGTGTATCACATTTATTGATTTGTATATGTTGAATCATCTGTGTAGTCCAGGAATAAAAGCTATGTGATCATGGTATATGATCCTTTTTTTTTTTTTAAGATTTATTTTATTGATTTTGACAGAGAAACAAAGACAGAGAGAAGGCAGAGGGCCCAGAGCAGTCTCCATAGTTGACAACATTAGTTTTCCATATAGTTTCACTCCACAGGTGGGCGTGGGGCTGCACAGGGCAGGAACTGGGCCAAGGGCCCCCACATAGACCCCAGCAAGAACTGAACTGGGGGCACACCCCAGTTCAGCATATGGGTCTGCATGGGCCGGGGCCAGGATTCGATCCTTGGTCCCTGGGGCTTCAAAGCGAGCGCTTAACCCACTGAGACATCCCAGCTTCCCCTATATGATCCTTTTAATGGGCTACTGAATTCAGTTTGCTAACATTTTGTTGGAATTTTTGAATCTATATTCAGGAATATTGGTCTATATTTTCCTCTCTTTTCTCTCTCTCCCCACCCCCACCCCCCCATAGTGTTCTTATTTGGTTTTAGTATCAAGGTAATTCTGGCCTCATAAAATAAGTTTGGATATGATCCCTCACCTTCAATAATTTGGAAAAGAGAAGAATTAGCATTAATTTTTTAATGTTTGGTAGAATTCAACAGTGAAACCATCTGCTTTTGGGAGTTCTTTCTGTTGGGGGATTTTTAAAAATTATTATTTTGAGAGAGAGAGAGAGAGAGAGAGAGAGAGAGAGAGAGAGAGAGAGAGAGAGAG
>PVKE010022836.1:0-25220 GCA_004027555.1 Craseonycteris thonglongyai
AAAAAAAAAAAAAAAAAAGAAATAGATTTTTTAAATCATCAGATTCATATGGAACCACAACAGACACCAAATCGCCAAAGCAGTCCTATAAAAAAAACAATAAATCTGGAGGCATCATGCTCCCCAACTTCAGTCTATACTACAATGTCTCAATAATCAAAACAGCTTGGGACTGAAAGAAAATAGACATATCAATGGAACAGAATTGAGAACCCACAATTATATGGACAGATAATTTTTGAGGAAGGAGCAAAATAAATACAATGAAGAAAAGAAAACTCCTTCAGTAAATGGTACTGGAAAATTTAGAAAAACACATGCAATAGAATGAATCTGGACTATGAACTGTCACCATATACCAAAATTAACTCAAATTGGATTAAAAACCTCCACAAAAGACCAAAAACAATAGACAGCATAGAAGAAAACACTGGTACTAAACTTATAAACCTTGAGATCAGAGAGCACTTTATGAACTTGACCTCAAATGCAAGGGAAGTAAAAGCAAAAATAAATGAATGGGATTATATCAAACTAAAAAGCTTCTGCACAGCAAAGAAAAGCATAAACAAAGTAAAAAGAAAATCAACTGAATGAGAGAAAATATTTGCAAACAATGCCTCTGATAAGGGGCTAATATCTAGAATATATGAAGAACTCATACAACTCAACAACAACAACAGAACTATCCTATTAAAAACTAGGCAGAAAACCTGAACAGACACTTCTCCCATGAAAACATACTAACAGCCAACAGATACATGAAAAAATGCTCAACATCACTAGCATTTAGGGAAATGCAAACTAAAAGCACAATGAGATACCACCTCACACCTGTTAGAATGGCTATAATCAACAAGGCAAGGAATAACAAGTGCTGGAGAGGCTGTGGAGAGGCTGCTGGTGGGAATGTAAATTGGCACAACCACTATGGAAGGCTGTATGGAGATTCCTCATAAAATTAGAAATGGAATTAGCATATGACCCAGCAACCTCTCTCCTGGGTATCTCCTCAAAAAACCTGAAAACCTTAATTCACAAAGATAAATGAACCCCAGTGTTCACCACAGCACTGTTCACAGTTGCACCAAGTCATGTAAGCAACCAAAGTGTCCTTTGATAGATGACTGGATAAAGAAGTTGTGGTACATTTACACAATGGAATACTACTCAGTGATAAAATACAGTCATCTGTGACAATATGAACGGACCTTGAAATCATATTAAGTGAAATAAGTCAGGCTGAAAGAATCAAGAAACACATGACCTCACTTATAGGTGGAATATAAAACTGGAAGTAACAAAGACACAAAAGGTCATGGACACGGTCAATAGTTTAGTGGTTCCCTGAGGGTAAGGAGCAAGGTAGCTGGAAGAGTAGGGGGGTGGGGCAGTTGAAAGGAGGCATCAAATATATGGTGATGGAAAGAGAACTGACTCTGGGTGGTGAGCACATAGTGCAATGCCTGGACAATGTAATGTAGAATTGTACACCTGGAACCTATGTAATTTTTGCTAACCAATCTCACTTCAATAAATGTAACCATTAAAAAAAAAGCAAGCTCAATCATCTCACTAACAAAGTTTCAATCAGCTAGTGATCTGAATAACAATTATCACAGACTTTTCAGATAACACAATAAATATTATTAAAAAAAAAAAGTCAGGATGCTGGTATAGGTCAGTGGGTTGAGCACTCATTTGCAGCCCTAGGGTCTGAGGATTGAATCCCGGGTCCAGACCATGAGGACCCATATGCTGAACTGGGGTATGCCTCCAGCTTGGTTCTTACCAGGGCAAGCTGCATGCAGGAAGCCCCCAGCCTGGTCCCTGCCCTGCACAGCCCCGTGCCCACCTGTGAAATGAAAACCAGTGACGTACAGCTGTGGAGACTTCTCTGGGCCCTTCCTCCTCTCTCTGTCTCTCTCTTTCTGTGTCAAAAACAATAAAAATAAATCTTTTTTAAAAAGTGAGCAAAGAATCTGAATAAACATTTTTTTTCTAAAAAGATATACAAGTGGCCAATAAGCATGTGAAAAGATGCTTGACACCATTAGAAATTAAAACTGCAATGAAATACCACTTCACACCCACTAGGATGGGTACAATAAAAAGAAAAAAGACAAATAAAAACAAATGCTGATGAAATCACATCTCCCACACATTGTTCATGGGAATGTAACATGGTACAGTCGTTTTGGAAAATAGTCGTGTAGTTTCTAAAAAGGTTAAATATAGAGTATTATATTGCCAGGAATTTGACTTTTAGGTACATATTTAAGGAAAATAAAAACACATGTCCACACAATATCTTATACATAAATGTTCATAGCAGCATTATTTGTAAAAGCCCCAAAGTAGAAATAACTCATATGTCCATAAACTGATAATGAGTGAATGAATGAATGAAATGTGGTATAACCATCAAATAGAACACTACTTAGCCATAAAAAATAATGAAGTACCACACATGCTACAATATGGATGAACGCAGATGAACTTTGAAAACATGATATACAGTGTTCCCTCGCCACTTCGCGCTTCCTGTTTTGCGGCTTCAGTGCTTTGCAGGTTTCCCCAAAATATTCATCCAACAATAAAAATGAAAAAATACAACCATGTCAGCAGCCACATTTCAGAAAGGAGCGTTGACGGGGTTTTAGTGTTGTGTTGGCGATAACTTGTTTTGTTTAAGCAATCACTTTTTTTATTAATTAAGCCCTTATAATGCCGCCTAAGCACTGTGCCCCTGCGAAAGCTTCCTCCGGGGCGCCCAGAACCCCGTTGACGGGGTTATGTCCTTGTACAGGGGAATTTTGAAGGAAAAGAAAAAACAAAGGCAACAACGACCCATCACCATGTTTCTCTCCAAGGTAAAGCCCCCGGCTCTACCATCAGCGCCTCCAGCAGAAGAGTCTCCGAGGGAGCCTAACGCTTCTACGAGTCACGTGAGAGCCTGTCCTCCGCCACCCACACAAGACTCTTCCCCTCTCTCAGAAAGCCATGTTGATTCATGTTTATCACTGTATAAGGTTTTGTCATTAACCTTATTAATTAGCACTGACACGGTTAAGTAAATACGTATACTGTTGTCATTTTTGTCTTAAGTGAGTAAAGTATGAATACTGTTTACATATTTAAAACATTCTTGTACCCGCATACAGGAAAATTCCTAGGGGCAAATCCTACTTCGTGGGTTTTCAGCTTTCACGGAAGGTCCTGGTCCCCATTAACCGCGAAAAACGAGGGGTCACTGTAATACTAAGTGAAAGCAGCCAGTCACAAAAGATCACATATTGTATAATTCCATTTATATGAATGCCCGGTTTTGGCAAATCTACACAGACAAGACATAGTTTTGTGGTTGGATAAGGCTGAGGGTTTGGGAGAATTAGGAGATTGCTAATGGGTATGATGGTTGTACAATTTGGCAAATATACTAAAATCATTGAATTCTATACTTTAAACAGGCAAATTGGGTGGTATGAATTGTGTGGTATGTAAATTATATCAGTAAAGTGGTTTTTTTTAAAGATTTATTTCTATTGTTTTTGACAGAGAAAGAGAGAGAGATACAGAGACAGCGACAGAGAGAAGGGGGAGGGCCCAGAGCAGTCTCCATAGTTGTACATCATTGGGTTTTTTTACATAGTTTCATTCCACAGGTGGGTGTGGGGCTGTACAGGGCAGGAACTAGGCTGGGGTCTCACCCCGGTGATAACCAAACTGGGGACACTCCCCAGTTCACCATATGGGTCCGCACAGGCCAGGGCCGGGATTCGATCCTCGGTCCACGGGGCTGCAAAGTGAGCGCTTAACCCACTGAGCCATCCAGGCTTCCCCAGTAAAGTTTTTATAAATAAAAGTAAAAGATAATTATAAGCTTTAATTTGTATAAAATATATTCATTCCTGTTTGTTTTTTTATTGTTAACTTTATTGGGGTGACATTAATTGATAACAACTACATTGTTTCCAGGTGTACAATTCTACATCACATTGTCTATACATTGCATTATGTGCTCACCACTGAGAATCAGCTCTCTTTTCAACACCAGATATTTGATGCCTCCTCCCTTCTCCCCCTTTCCCCTGCCCCCCCCCACCCCAGTTCTCCCATCCACCTCCCCTCTTCCCCTCAGGTAACCACTAATCTATTGACTGTGTCCATGACTTTTTGTTTCTCTTTGTTTATTTTCAGTTTTATAGTCCACCTATAAGTGAGGTCATATGTTTCTTGATTCTTTCAGTCTGACTTATTTCACTTAATAAAATATTTTCAAGGTCCATCCATGTTTGCACAAATTGCTGTATGTCATCTTTTCTTATTGCTGAGTAGTATCCCATTGTGTAAATGTACCACAACTTCTTTATCCAGTCATCTATCAGAGGGCACTTTGGTTGCTTCCATGACTTGGCCAATGTGAATATTGCTGCAATGAACATTAGGGTACATATATCATTGTGGATTAAGGTTTTCAGGTTTTTTGAGTAGATACCCAGGAGAGGGGTTGCTGGGTCATATAGCAATTTCATTTCTAATTTTATGAGGAATCTCCACACTGCCTTCCATAGTGGTTGTGCCAATTTACATTCCCACCAGCAGTGTATGAGGGTTCCTTTTTGTCAACAGCCTCTCTAGCACTTGTTATTCCTTGTCTTGTTCATTATAGCCATTCTAACAGGTGTGAGGTGGTATCTCATTGTGGTTTTAATTTGTATTTCCCTAATTGCTAGTGATGTTAAGTATTTTTTCACGTATCTGTTGGCTGTTTGTATATCTTCAGGGGAGAAGTGTCTGTTTAGGTCTTCTGTCTATTTTTTAATTAGATTGTTTTTTTGTTGTTGTTGAGCTGTATGAGTTCTTTATATATTTTAGATACTAGCCCCTTGTCAAGAGGCATTGTTTGCATATATTTTCTCCCATTCGGTTGGTTTCCTTTTTAGTTTGTTGACAGTATCCTTTGCTGTGTAGAAGCTTTTTAGTTTGATATAGTACCATTCATTTATTTTTGCTTTTACTTCCCTTGCCTTTGGGGTCAAGTTCACAAAGTGTTCTCTGAGCCCAAGGTATATAAGTTTAGAACCGATGTTTTCTTCTATGCATTTTATTGTTTTGGATCTTTTATGGAGGTCTTTAATCCACTTTGAGCTAATTTTGGTGTATGGTGACAATTTATAGTCCAGATTCATTCTATTGCATGTGGTTTTCCAGTTTTCCCTGCACCATTTCCTGAAGAGAATTTCTTTTCTCCATTGTGTATTTTTTGCTCCTTTGTCAAAGATTATCTATCCATATATTTGTAGATTTATTTCTGGGTTTTTGATTCAGTTCCATTGGTCTGTATGTCTGTTTCTCAAAGCTGTTTTGATTATTGAGGCATTGTAGTATATACTGAAGTCAGGGAGTGTGATGCCTCCAGCATTGTTGTGTTATTTTGGGGTTTTTTTGGAGGATTGCTTTGGCCATTTGGGGCCTTTTGTGATTCCATATGAATCTGATAATTTTTTTTAAATCTATTCCTTTTTTTTTTTTTTAAAGATTTATTTTTATTGTTTTTTTTTTGGCAGAGAGCGAGAGAGAAGGGGGAGGGCCCAGAGCAATCTCCACAGTTGACAGCATTAGTTTTCCATATAGTGTCACTCCACAGGTAGGCGTGGGGCTGCACAGGGCAGGAACTGGGCCAGGAGCCTCCCATGTAGGCCTCAGCAAGAACTGAACTGGGGGCACACCACAGTTCAGCATATGGGTCCGCCTGGGCAGGAGCTGGGATTCAATCCTCGGTCTTTGGGGCTGCAAAATGAGAGCTTAACCCGCTGAGCCATCCCAGCTTCCCCTTTTATCTATTTCTTGAAAGAATGTCTGTGGGATTTTGATGGGAATTGCATTAAATTTGTATATTGTTTTGGGTAATATGGCCGTTTTAACTATGTTGATTCTTCCAATCCATGAACATGGAATATCTGTCCATTTTTTTGTATCTTCTTCAATTTCTTTTAATAATGTCTTATAGTTTTCCATGTATAAGTCCTTCATGTTCTTCATTAGGTTTATTCCCAAGTATTTTATTCTTTTTGTTTTGATCGCAAACATTATCATTTTTCTCATTTCTTTTTCTGAAGTCTCATTGTTTCTATATAAAAATGCTGTACATTGTACATTGATTTTGTATCCTACAACTTTCCAGAATGCATTTATTATTTCTAACAGTATTCTGGTGGAGTCTTTAGGGTTTTCTATATATAGGATCATGTCATCTGCAAAAAGTTACAGTTGAACTTCATTCCCAATTTGAATGCCTGTTATTTTTTTTTTCCCCCTGTCTAACGGCTCTGGCTAGAACTTCCAGCACTGTATGTTGAATAGCAGTGGTGACAAGGGATACTCCTGTCTTGTACCTGACTTTAAAAGAAAAGGTTCCAGTTTTTCCCTGTTTAGTATGACATTCGCTGAGGGTTTGTCATATATGACCTTTATTATGTTGAGGTACTTTCCTTCTATACCCATTTTAGTATGTGTTTTGATCATACATTGATGCTGTATCTTGTCTGATGCTTTTTCTACATCAATTGATATAATCATATGGTTTTTATACTTTATTTTGTTTATATGGTGTATCACATTTGATCAAATTGCATATGTTGAACCATCCTTATGTCCCTGGGATGAATCGCACTTGATTGTGATATATAATCTTTTTAATGCATTGTTGTATTATATTTGCTAGTATTTTGTTTAGGATTTTGCATCAGTGTTCATCAGAGATAATGGTCTATAGTTTTCTTTTTTTTGTGATGTCCTTGCCAGGCTTTGGTATTAGGGTAATGTTGGCCTCATAGAATGAGTTGAGAAGTATTCCTCTTCTTCAGTTTTTTGGAAAGGTTTGAGGAAGATAAGTGTTAGTTCCTCTGAATGCCTGGTAAAACTCCCTAGTGAGGCTATCTGGTCCTGGACTCTTTCTTTTGGGGACTCATTCTTTTGGATGATTGTTTCAATTTTCTTACTGTTAATTGGTCTGTTTAGGTTATCCAGTTCTTCTTGATTCAGTATACATAGACTATATGTTTCTAAAAATTTGTCCATTTCTTCTAGGTTGCAAAATTTGGTGGCATATAGTTCTTCATAGTATTCTTGTAAGATCCTTTGTATTTCTGTGGTATCAGTTGTAATTTCTCCTCTTTCATTTCTAATTCTGATTATTTGTGTGTTTTCTCTTTTTCCCTTAGTGAGCCTAGCCAGGGAGTTGTCAATTTTATTAATTTTTCCAGAAAACCAGCTCTTTGTTGCATTAATTTTTTTCTATTGTTTTTGTATTCTCTATTTCATTTAGTTCTGCTTGAATTTTTATTACCAGTATTTTCTTCCTTCTGCTGGCTTTGGGTGTTTTTTGTTCTTCTTTTTCTAGTTCTTGAAGATGTGATATTAGGTTCTTTACTTGTGATTTTTCTTGTTTTTTGAGAAAGACCTGTAGTGATATAAATTTCCCTCTTATTACAGCTTTTGATGCATCCCAGTAATTTTGGTACATTTTATAAGCATTGTCATTTGTTTCTATGTATTTTTAAACCTCTTCTTTTATTTCTTCTTTGATCCAGTCATTTTTTAAAAAATATGTTGTTTAATTTCCAAGTATATGTGTTTTTTCCTGCTTTCTGTTTGCATTTGATCTCCATTTTCAAAGCTTTGTGATCAGAGAGCACTTGGTATGGTTTTAATCTTCTTAAATTTGCTGAGGCTAGCTTTGTGTACGAGCATGTGGTCTATCCTTCAGAATGTTCCACGTGCACTAGAAAAGAATGTCCTGTGTTGTAGGATAAAGTGTCCTGTAAATGTCAATTATGTCCAATTGCTGTAATGTATCATTTAAAGCTCATATTTCCTTATTTATTTTCTGTTTGAATGATCTGTCAATGGCTGTTAATGGGCTGTTTAAGTCTTCTACTATAATTTTGTTTTTGTCAATTTCTCCTTTTAGATCTGTTAGTAGTTGCTTTGTAAACTTTCGTGCTTCTTGGTTGGGGGCATATATATTAATAAGTGTAATATCTTCTTGTTGTATTATCCCCTTTATCATTATGAAATGTCCATCTTTGTCTCTTATTATCTTTTTGATTCTGAATTCTGCTTTGTCAGATACAAGTATGGCTACAACTGCTTTTCTCTGGGTGCCATTTGCTTGGAGTATTTTTTTCAACCCTTTCACCTTGAGTCTGTGTTTGTCCTTGTGGCTGAGGTGGGTCTTTTGTAGATAGCATAAGGTTGGTTTTGTTCTTTAATCCAGTTTGCTACTCTGTGACTTTTTATTGGCAAGTTTAGTCCATTTACATTTAGGGTGATGATTGATATACAAGGATTTCCTATAGCCATTTTATGTTTTGTTTTCTGGTAGCTTTTTGTTTTATTGCTTCTTTGCTTTTTTATTCCCATTGGTTATTTTAATTTGTTGGTGTTTATGTCTGCTTTTTTTTTTTCTGTTTTCTCTTTTTTTATTGTTATGTGTCTTAGTTCTAAGTTCTTTTTCAGTGGTTATCATGAAATTTATGTAAAAGAAAGTTTCATATATGCAGTGTTTTCTTTTCTTAAGGATGTTTCTTATCTCCATTCTCTTTGGAAACTTATACCTTTGCTTCCTCCCATTATATATTTTTGTTGTTCCAGTTTATCCCTATTTACTTTTACTTTTTGTTTCAGATCCAATCTCTTCCTTTAGTATTTCTTGAAATGCTGGCCTTGTGATGAAGAATTCCTTCAGTTTCTGTATGTCTAAAAAGGTTTTAATTTCTCCTTCATATGTAAAGGATAACTTTGCTAGGTACAGGATTCTTGGCTGGTAATTTTTCTTTGTTAATATTTTGAATACTTTGTTCCATTCCCTTCTGGCTTGTAGAGTTTCTGTCAAGAAATCTAATGATAGTCTGATGGGCTTTCTTTTATAGGTTATGGTGTTCTTTTCTCTGTCTGTCTTGAGGATTCTTTGTCTTTGACCTTTGATATCTTCAGTATTATGTGCCTTGGAGAGGGTCTGTTAGGATTCAAGTAGCTATAGTGCCTGTTCAATCTTAGAAATGAGGTTCGAGTTCTGGACATAGATTTGAGAAGTTCTCATCTACTATTTGTCTGAACAAAGTCTCTGTGCCCATCTCATCCTCTGCTCCCTCTGTAATACCTATTATTCTTTATTATTTTTTCTACTGAAGTTCAATAGTTCTTGTAGATATCTTTCATTTCTTTTAGCTTTTAGGTCTCTATCTTCTTCCTTCTGTGACATTTCCAAATTTTTGTCTTTGATTTCACTTATTCTTTCCTACATGTGGTCAGCTCTGCTTTCTATGCTAGCTATTTCATTTTTCATTTATTTTATTGTGTTGTTTATGTCCAGAATTATTCATCACTGTTGAGCATTTCATTTTCTGAATATTAGGATTTTCCCCCCGATAGATGTGAAGGAATATTTCTTTTACTTCCTAGCTGATGTTAGTGTCTTATAATATTTTCTGTTGTTTATTTAGTTTTCTCACAGAGGGAGATTTCCTAGAAGGTGGGTTTCTCTTTGACTCAGTTGCCTTGCTCTCTGTATGCCTTCTCTTTAGGAAGGTATGGTGGGCAATGGCATTCTATGCCTCTGAGATCCCACTGCTGTCAGAAGCTGCCACACCTAGATCCCTCTGCTGGCTTCAGTGGGAAAGATGGGGGTGGGGTTTGCTGGGAAAGGCACAGGTCTGATTGCATCACAGGGTAATGGCAGCTTCCAGGCAGCAGCTCACTGAAGGCCCGCTGTGGGTGAGGCCTGCGGGGCGAGCCCTGGGAGACAGCAAAGGGAAGCAGCCAGGCTCCATGTCCAAGGCCATGCACTGCTCCAGTTGGGGCCTTACCTCACTGAGGACCACTCTGCGCCTCAGCCGCCAGCACACTCCCAGTGTCAGTGCTCCAGTCACTGGAACACCCGCCTCTGGCTCCAGTTGCCGGCCTCACGCTCCGCAGGCCCCCAGCTCCAGCCCCTGATTAAAGCGCGGGCAGCCGGATATTTACTCCAGTCACCCGCCCCGATCTCTGGCTGCTGCTGGGGCCTCGCTCCGGCCTCCTGTCCTGCGCCCGGCTGCTCCCCCCGCACTCCCACCGGGGCCTGTCGCCACCGTCAGCTGCGCCCGCTTTTTCTGTCCACCCCGCGCTCTGGCGTCTGCGCCTCCGCCTCTGTCCGTTCCAGGCCTCCCACCCGCCCAGAGTCGTTCTGCTCCTGGACCCGCGTCCCCAGCTCCCACCTCAGTCAGTCTCTCCTCTGCTGGACTCGGCTCAGCCTCTGGGTCGGTCACTGGGTGGGTCTCAGGGTTGCGCTCCACTGCGGGTCTCCACGTGGCTCCCTTTCTTTCTCTCTCACTCGCCTCCCTTGCTCATGCTTTAGGAATTTTCTTGTGATGAGTGGGTCCCTCAGCCGAGGCTGTGTGTTGCTTAGGGATTCTCTGGTCGGATTTTAGTTGTTTAAATTGTCTTTCCAGAAGAGGTTTCAAGAGCTCCTCTTGTGCTGCCATCTTGATAACATCTTCCTCCCCAATTCCTGTTTTTGAAGTTATTAAGTGTCCCAGAGACCACTTCCCAAATTCTTACCGCACTGAGCTTCTTGGGAAAAGTGGTTCAGGGCAGTCAGACTAGTTTAGCCTTAAGTAACAAGACAAAGAGCAAAATCAGAATGTGATAAAACTCTCTCCTTTCTCTTTTTTCCTGGTGAAATGCGGACCAACTCATGTTGTTAAATAAGTGAGCATCAAATTTTAGAGCAAGAGATGACTCTACGGACCAGACAAGTGTCACATGGAAAGGTTTTTGTCTTAGTGTGGCTTCCCCAAGGGAAACTCTGAGACGTGGCCTTGGGTACAGTCAGTTTCCCTGGGTGGTGATCCAAGCAGAACAAGTGAGCAGAGAAAGGAAGACCCAGAAGGAAGACAAGCCGATGTGGGCAATTGGGGCTCAAGCGTGCTGGGGACATTCTCAAAGAACCATGCCTCAAAACTCCCCTAGAGGACAGGGAGACGAAGACACATGTCAGGCAGTTTGCTTCTCCTTCTGGTTGGGATTGGTCCAGAGGAGTTCACTCGCCGGCACTTATAGGCTGTGTCTGCCTGCTGTGGATCCGGCTTCTACTGAAAAATTCCTTCAGGCTGAGAAAAAGCACCCTGCAGGGGCCTGAGAGGGAGGCTGCCCACTTTGTGGGGCTGGCTCCACCCCTGTGGGTGAGCTTAGGTGGGCTGTGGGGTGATGGGGCGGGAAACAATATCAACTACAGTCTCTCATGATTAGGGAAATGTAGTGAGGCTGGGATCTCCACCACTGCCCTGGCTGAGAGGCTATTTCCAAATGACTCTTCCTGCCCCACCTTGATCAGGAGGCAAATTTTCCTTCATGTTACTTCCCTGCAGAGTGACAAAGTTCCCTTTTTTATTTTTAAAGATTTATTTTGTTTTTTGAGAGAAGGTGAGAAAGACAGAGAAGGAGGGAGGGCCCAGAGCTGTCTCCATAGTTGTACATCATCAGTTGTGACATGGTTTCGTTCTACACAGGTGGCTATGGGGCCACACAGGATAAAAACTAAACTGGGGGCTTCCCACATCAGAGGCAAGAACCTTTGCCAATAATGCCACCCCGGCAATTACCCTTTGTGCCACATCAGCATATGGGCCAGGGCCAGGGCCAGGATTTGATCCCCGGGTACCGTGATTGTGAGGTAAATGCTCAACTGCTGAGCTATCCCAGCATCCCAACACGGTCCTTTTTTGATTCATGGAGCTTATGAGCATCTAGGAATTTTACTGGTGGCTTGTTTATAGATGAGTCCACATAAAACAGAGGAGGGGTCCAGGCCGTCTCCTGAGTAACAACAAACTTCACTTCCATCCAGATGCTCATTTGTCATGGGCTGACTCCTGGTGGGATTGTGAAACACCCATCACAATAGCAGACAGACAATCTGGTATTGTGCAGAATCAACGTCCTCACAGCTCCTCTGTGAAAAAGCTACCTGCTGCCTCACCGTGGTCCTCAGCTTCCCTGTTTTTCCACCTCATTGAGTCTCAGGGAGATAACGCATTCTGCTAACGTAAATCCAAGTCTCTCAGTTCCATCCATCTAATTCCTGGTAAAATATTCATCACTTGGATTACTACTTGGATATGTAAATGTTATCTCTCACGATTAGGAAGTGTCAATTTAAAGAAAGCCAGACAAGCTCTCTTAGTATAGGATTTCTCAGAGACGTCAATATGCTGATGAGCCTTGACTGTCCTCAAGGAGAGATGGACAAGTCCCAGTAGTCCCCAAACTTATTTCACCATGAAAGAGTTTTCCGCAGAGCAGCTCATGGAACTAACATTCTATAGAACATACTTAGAGTAACTACCATCACCCTGACTGTTCATTTCAGTGGCAGGAAAATTTGGATCCAAAGAAGTGCAGTGACTTGCTGAAGTTCTGTAAGTTACTGATGGAGCCAGAACTGGAACCCAGACCTTCCTCCTCTCATGTACCCTTTCCTCAGTGGCAGCACAGTGGTCGTCAGGTTACCTGTGATGAACAGCTGTGAGCTCTCCTTTCTCTGTTATTTTGAGAAGTGCCACTGATGTTTAAACCAGAGGATTAAATGTTCGCATCACTCCCATGAGCTGGAACTGTCAACGAGTAGAAGCTAAGGAAAAATAAGGGGAAAACAAGGCACTGCCTCGGCCTGCTGGGTGTGACAGGTGGCTAGCTGTGTCCAGAACGTCGTGCTCCCTCCCTCCTGTAGGTGCGCAGGGATCTAACTATGCAGCCAGGTACATCCGTGCAGCAAGTTCTCACAAATGGGTGTCAAAATGAGGTTTTTAAGCAGCAAAATTACTTTTCCCCACACTGTCTGGCCCCTTCTACTGGCTGGAGGCCAAGAACACTGGGGTCCTCGGGCCTAGGAAAGCCACACAGTAAGAAGGTGGCCTGTTTCTAAACTGCACCTGGACAGAAGCCATTAGCTTCCCGAGGAAGATTCTTCCATGAGCAGGAAATAGACTCCTATGACAAAGCACTGGGAGCTCTGGGTTTGATACAGCACTTCACCTTGCCCTAGGTAATATACTGAAAGGTAAAAGAAAATATGGGTCAAAAGAAGAGATAAAGCGTCAAAAAGCATGAGATGATGGGTACAGAAATCTAGGGACACAGAGATATTCTATCTCAACTGGTAGAACCTGGAACAAAACAGGTCAGCCCTTATTCTTGGGGCCTGTCCCTGACACCGTGCTTCCTGCCACCCCATCTTTATCCACTAACACCACCTCACCTCATTCAACATTCCTCGTAGCACCTACGTCTCTTGTTCCCACAACCGGGAACCCAGGATGAGTCCTTGTCAATCGGCTGGATGCCTCCAGAAGCTCTCTAACTAGTTCTGTCTTCCTCCCCTCCCCCTCAAGAATTCTTTCTCCCTGCTGTGCTTAGGATCTTTATAACACCCAAATGGAATTACGATCCATCCTCACCAGACTAAGCCCCTTCACTTAATTCTCAATGTGACGACCATAAGCTCCAAACTCCTTGGATACACCTGGGCCCTGCGTGACGTATCCTGCTTCTCAGCTCTCACTTCCCATCTTCAGAGTCTTCTCCACCTATTTTGATCTTTTTTGGGCTTCCCGGGTGCATCTTACCTGTCTTGTCTCTCAGTCATTGCATAGGATACTCCCACGTCTGAAATATTCTGACCCTGTCCTCCCCTCAGCACTCTGACCCCTCCCTTCCAACAATTTGGCCCTCAGCTGCCTTAGCTGTCCCCTCTTCTTGGAAGGCCTCCCTGACGCTCTCAAATTGCGTCCGCTTCCGATTGTCTGTCCTTAGTACCCTTTTCATGCTCCCGTCAGACGACTTGCTGGCTCTAAGGGTGTGCTCACCAGTGTCCTCCACTAGAATGAGCCTTGAAGTCACAAACACCTCAAGCACCGTCGATTCAGAGCATTTCCTGGGTGCCTGGCACTGAGCCTGTAGGAATGGATGAGGGGTGGATGGCTAGAACAAGTGCCCATTCTGTACGAGCCTAAAAGAGAGAGTTTGACATTACGCAGTAAGCCATGTTGATAAAATAGTAGTGAAAATAGGATCACATTTGGTTTCTACACATGTATTTATTTAACTCTGATCCATAAATGTCTTTTTAACATGTAAGAGTCCGAAGTTGCTGCGTTTGGCTGTTTTGGAGGATTCGTTTGATTTTGCTTGTATTGATGTGAGCAGGCAGGCAGCACATCTCACCCACTTTCTACAAGCCGAGACTTGAAGAAACTGGCTGGCTGGTCGTGAGGACTGTAGTATGCACAGGGTTAAGATCTTGGCTCCAGAGTCAGGGATGTCTGGGTTGAGTCCCGCTGTAAGATTTACTGGCCATGTGACCTTGAACAGTGAAACAGTGTTTCTACAGTCCCTACCACGGTGTCTGGCACACAATAAAAGTTCAACAACTGGTGGCGATAATCTTTAATGTTAGATTTGCCACAAACTTACTATTAGTTTTATCACTATCCTGCCCTAGTATTTTCATTGGGTAGTGACTAAGGTGTTCCCGTGGGTTTGTACACTGTGTGCAGGAAGAGTAAGCAACAAAGACCGGCCCTACAAGGTCATCAGGGCAGACCTCATTCTCCTCATGGACAGACACAAAAGCCCACACGCAGCAGGGCGAGGAGACCTACTCCCAGGCACGTAGCTGCGAAGGGCAGAGCCAAGACTCACCCAGAGCTTGTGACACCAATTCTCTTTCCACTACACTTCACAGCCTCTGCGCATCAGCACTTCCGGGTCCTATGGCTTCCAAGTTTGTAAGATCAGCTAGGACTTGGGATTCCAAATACGCACACTGGGACTGTCTCCCTCTCTCCACTACAGGTGCTTCGGCTCATGGCCCCCAGGGCCATTCTGCCCAGACTGCAGGGCACTCAGGTGAGGCCCCTCTCCCCAGGCTGCCCTCTGCCATGGGGACAGACTGGCTCCTAAGTACAAAGTGTCCTTTTAGTGAGTAGCTGCTGCCTCTCCCCCAGGACTGGGCTAGGAATGCCAGCTGCCCCTGAACTCCAGAAGCCAAAGGTGCTTGTAGATGCATCCGGGGGAAACTGATACACTTACCACTTGAGCGAACATCAGGGCTACAGGCTCTGAAGCACAGGTCTCTGTGCAAACTGCAAAGCAGAAAACACATAAAGTGCTCTGTCATAGACTGTCCAGGTTTGATAGGCCTGGGAGCCTTATCGTAGTCCCAACTATTTCTTGTATAGAAGAGGAAATCTGGGCATAGAAGCAGGCAGGAACAGATGTCCAGGCTTTGGTGGTGGGAGTGGGGACTCCTGAGTCCACCACTGTGCTTCCTATCACACCAATGTGTGTTTCTGGAGGATTGTCACCATTGGGCATTCCTCACGGAGATGGGCTGCCTCAGATGTAAAAACCGGCTTAAGGCACTGCCATCACACTAGGGAGCCATTTTTCACTTAGGCCATCATTGGTGACTGGAATTTCTCCCCAGGATGGGATAACTGGGAAGGACAGCAGTCTGGGGGCTTTGCATCACAGGAGCCCTCAGAGAGGACATCTAGAGGTGTGGACAATTCTAGAGCTGTTTAAGAATGGTGCTCCTCACTGTTTTTGTCAGGGTAGAGAGAAAGGAGTGCAAGGGCTGAGACATTCATTAGGATCTGGGAGCTAAGCCAAAAGGCCAGACCCGGCAGTGGCCATCAGCCATCTGGTAGCTCTTGAGTGGACTGGAGAATGAACTCTGCCCCAGGCTCCTGCCCTGTGCTAGCCTAGTGCCCCTTCTTAGGTGTGAGTGAAATCTTAAAGCCACTAAGGTGGGTTGATCAGTTCCTGGAAGCTTAGATGTCTTCAAAATCCTATAGGGTATTGATGTCTCAGGACCTCTCAAGGGGTCCCTGAACCAGGATTTGCTCCAATCAGACAGCCAGAGGACAGATCCCATGTCCTCTGTGCTTCACAGTGTCTCATCTTCCAGACCTTCTCTCAGTCCAGAATCAGGGACAGGTGACTCCTGACAGCATGGCAGTGTCCTGCCAGTGGTCTGAAGGTGACATGCACCAAGCAGACAGCTACTCACAGAGAACTGAGAGTGGATGCAGAGGAAAATTACCACACCTGGTGAGCGTATTAAACCATCCCATTTAAGACACGAGCTAGCAATGTTTTAAATTCGTAGGCCTCCACGGTCTCCTTGGTATCGAGTCCATGGAGGACACTGAGTACATAGACATCTGAGGAATGACTAGGTAAATGAAGGAAAGAATAAAGTGAGTATCCGAGTTAATAAGCAAGCGAATGAACTATTCAGGTAGAGGATAGTTGTGGAAAGACACCAGAAATTATTAAACCTTGATAATGAATACATAAATTTGCATAAATTCTGTACTGGGGAAGGGACTTCTTCTGTTTGTGTAATTCCTATCAATATAGCATTTCCCTTTTGTTCTTTACTCTCTTGAACTTTGTAAAACAAGAAGCCCTTAAATTAACTATACTGTTTTCTGAACATACAGGAAGGATTAAAACAACTTGGTCTTATTTCTTTCACTTCTCTAGCCTATGGACTATGTGAGTCCAACCCACAGAGCCCAATTGGTGATTTTTCATTTAAACTCTGTGTCTTCTTGTCTGTTGCTACCACCTGGTCTTGTCACCACAGTACTCTTTAACAGCCAGGTAAGGAAAAGGCGAAGTGGCAGCAGACAGCAAAGCGAGAAAGTGGGGTGGCTGGGCCCCCAGGAAGCCCACAGCCCTAGGTGCTGGCGTCCTACCACCTACCAGCGTGGCTCTGGATGAGGTTCCAACCTCTGGACAACAGTGGAATCTACACTGTATGATCATAAGTGACAATGCAGGAAAGTACTTTGCATCATGTCTATTGCACACTGAAAGCCCTGTAAGTTTGAATTATTATTACAGTGCACGGTTATGTTGCGGTGTATTTCATTATATGACATATTACACATCATATTGTGCTGTATCATATTTCATATTGTATATAGCAGTAGAACTGGCTGTGGCCTCGTAAAACCAGTGTCTGTGTGTTCACCGAAGTCACATCCTCCATAGAGCTCTCCCCTAATTGCTTTCTTAATGTTCTTCCCCAGACTCAGGCCACTATTGATCTCTGATGTACATCCTGAAGGTAGAACCCCGGTTTCTTCATGGAGATAAATATAATTGTTCTTCCTCTGAAACAACACTTAGCTATTCCTGTGGCTGGAACATGCTGGTCTTCCCCAAAGGCATCCTTCTCATTCCACTCAGGAGTTGAGTCCTGACAAGAGCCCTGTTTTTGAGGAAGGAAATCCATGTCAGATCTCCTTGCTTGACCTGACTCTCACCCTTTCCCTCCAGCATTCCTAACTCCCACTCACACCCACAAGCTGTGGTTTGTAAAGCTTGTTGGAATTGTGAAAGCTTAAGGTTATGAGAACTCAAGGATAGGGCCAAAGCTGAGTCTGACAGCTTATTTTACTCCCTGCACTAATGCGGTCAAGGCCAGCGCAGTGTCAGTGGAAAGCCAGGCTTTCCTAATAACCTTGGGCTGTTGGCGTTCTGCTAGTAAGGGATTTGGAGCTATAGACATGTTGTCAAATTAAAGAAAATAGCCACATCGACTAGCACCACTCTGTGCTTCGTCCAGTGGCAAACATGATTGGTTACCTTCTCTTTTTTACATCTTCTTTAGGTTATATAGATCTTCATTTCTAGGGGTGGCAACATGTTCAAGGAAGACAAACTCTTCCCCACCCACCCCCCACCCCACCCCTTCCCCTGCCTGAGAGAATAAAGCTTAATTGGTTTACACCAAGCATAACAATCCCATTCCAATTGCCACATGATTAGCTTGGAGCAGACACACCACCCAGTTCTGACCAATGAAACCAAAGGGGCAATCTGTTAATAAGTTATTTTCAGAAGATTTTTGTTTCTTGTTGTGGATGAAAAAGGGGTTCTACAGAAGGTAACCTCACGGGGTAATCTGATCATACATTCCTACCTGGGCAGGGCAGGGTGGGTAGGCATGCCCTGAGCATGTGACTTCTGTAACAAAAATGTTTGTCTTTGCCTTAAGCAAGCCCTGTGCATTGTTCTTGTGCATCTAGGTTAGCAGCCTTTGAAATGCCAGACTAATCCTCTTTTCAGACCCCTGAAGGGAGCACATAATCTTGTTAACTATCCTGTAATCCAACCCCCACCTTGCTTTCTCCCACTTTCATTTAATCTTTTTACTTCCTTCCCTTCTTAATTCCAGATGCATAAAAGAAACTGCAAACTGTCATTCTAGGAAGCATTTTTCTCAGTCTGTGGAAATCTTCCTTCCAGTTTGGCTCACATAAATTTTTATAAAAATTCTCTGCAGGTTTGGATGTTCTTAAATTGATACTGTTACAAAGAGAAACAAGTTTCTTCCTGCCTGAGTTGAATGCAATTGTGTGAGAACATAGTACTTGGAACTACGGCAGCCATTTTGTGACTATGAGGCAACAAGCCAAAGGGCAAAGGACAAAACAATAACAAGATAAAGCATGGGATTTTGAACAAATCTGGAAATATTTTCTATTTACCATATAGACTTGCACAATTTATGAGATAATTAAATTTTTCTATTGTTTTATTCACTCTTTCTTTCCTGTTACTTGTTGCCAAATACATCTTATGTAATATAAATACTATCCAACTTGTGCTGTAAGGTATCTGTTTCATGTCTGTGAATTGTCGTATTGATTTTTGTATTTTTAGCATTGAATGTGATCCTGGTACTTACTAAGACTTCAATAAATGCCTATTGAAAAGGGTGTTTAACTGGTACAAACTTCTGAAGTTGCTGAAGTACAAAGATCAAAATCCAGTTTTAGGTTCTATAAAATACTTGCTGCCCTCACTGCCAGGGACTTCACCATTTCTGTTTGTTCCTACCTTTACTGGGGTCAAAAAATGATTTAGAAGGACTATGAAAAATGACTGCTATTATGGCTACTGCTAAGAAACATCTCCTAAGAATTCTCAGCAATTCCCATCAGCCACATTTAGACCTAACTCTCTGGTGCTCAATGTTTCTGAACTTCAATCAGCGTGATCAATGAAATATTTAAATTGGTTTTGCCCTAGAAAACCTGGGGCATGTGCTTTATACATTTAGTAGGTTTTCAGTTAACATCTCTTAGTTACCAGGCACATTGTGATACACTGAAGATGGAGAAATGAATAACCACACAGCCCCCACCCTTGAAAAGCTTAGTGACAAAACAGGATGTTACAAGATGAACAGAGAGGTATTTACAGGTGTCATATCCAGCCCCCTTAGCTTATCACTGAGCATGCATACCGCCCTCAGTGCTACAACTGAGTTAATTCAGAAAACCAAGTTCCTGGGCATGTGTCTTCGACCAAATGTGGTTCATGAGAATTTCCAAATTTGGTCCTCCCCAGCCTTTATTTTGAGAGGTGACTTTCTGCTATCATCACCCAAAGTCCTCAACATTTACTCCACATGCTCCAGAGGCACCCTCTTCATGGTTCACCCAGAACAGTTATTTCAAGGCGGAAACAAATGGGTAAAGACTTGGGGGATCAGTAGTGTCATTTCCCTATGAATCAGCAAATGTAAAGAAAATACACGTTGGGGAAGCCAGGATGGCTCAGTGGGTTAAGCGCTCACTTTGCAGCCTTGGGGACTGAGGATCGAATCCCGACCCCGACCTGTGTGGACCCATATGCTGAACTGGGGAGCTCTCCCAGTTCAGTTCTCACCGGGGCGAGACCCCGGCCCAGTCCCTGCCCTGTGCAGCCCCACTCCCACCTGTGGAATGAAACTATGTGGAAAAACCAATGATGTACAACTATGGAGACTGTTCTGGGCTCTCCTCCTTCTCTCTGTCTCTGTATCTCTGTATCTCTGTATCTCTCTCTCTCTCTCTCTCTCTCTCTCTCTCTCTCTGTCAAAAACAATAAAAATAAATCTTTAAAAAAAGAAAATACACATCAGCCACATTTGCTTTCTTAGTTGACTGTGACTTCTGAACAAGGGTGGAAGCTCTCGTGCTCAGTATCCCTGGGCCATCAGCTTCAAGGGCCCCTTTCAGTTCCACACGAACTATAAGCCAAAGGTACCAAAGTTGGTCTGCCTTTTGTAGATATTTGCCAGGTACTGCTTTGTCCATCCCTCACCCCTAACGTATGAGCTTCCCTCCCCGCCCTTACACTTTTTCCTCCTTTCTCAGTGTCCAGTCATCAGGCATTTAGGGATGCCCTGGCCTTTTGCTGGCTGTCCCAGACTTATTGTTTCTTCTTGCAGAAGCATTGATTCCGGAGCCTGGTGGTTTGGGAGTGAATCCCACCTTCTCCACATAACAGCTGTGGGATTCAAGTTACTCTGCATCCCTGCATCTCAGTCATTGCATCTATAAGGAGGAATTTACCACCTTTCCTCCCAGAGTTACCACTGTGGCTTCCAATTTGCCAGCATGGACCACTGACCCCTACTAGCTGGCCTCCTACTGTAACTGGTCACCATCCAGACTCGTGGTTGTGGACCCACAAGCAGAACCATGGGGTGTTTAAGCCTCATTCTGCATCAGCGTTTACGCGTTCTGTGAGAAAGCATCAAACTGTGTATTTATTGTTTGTGTCTTTTGTCTGTATGTATGTTAAACTTCAATAAAATATTTACTTTAAAACTTGGCATTTATGTGAAATCCACTTAGTCATGCAGGGCCCACTTTCTCACGCTAATCTCTTTTCCTGTTACAGTCTTAATGTACTCTTTAACTCAAAAGGATTACACACGTACACACAGTTACTTTAGAAAAAAGATACAAAACATAACAGCACCAGAACAAAAATTTAAAGCTATCTCCAGCACCCAAAACCAACCATTGCTGATATTTTTGAAAGTATGAATTATTAAAGCAATAAAACTGGGAAGTCAGGAAGGTTCAGTGGGTTAAGCACTCAGTTTGCAGCCCCGGGGTGTGAGGACTGAGTCCCGGCCCCGGCCCGTGAGGACCCATATGCTGAACTGGGGTGTGCTTCCCATGCAGGAGGCCCCCAGTTTGGTTCTCTCAGGGGTGAGCTTCCCATTTGTGAGAGGCTCCCTTGTTGGCCCCCAGCTCAGTTCCTGCCCTGTGTGACCCCCATCCAACTGTGTGAAATGAAACTATGTCGAAAACCGATGACGTACAACTATGGAGACTGCTCTGGGTTCTCCCCCTTCTCTCTGTCTCTCTCTTCTCTGTCTCTCCCTCTGTCAAAAACAATAAAAATAAATCTTTAAAAATAAATTAATTAAAATCATGTTAGTACTTACTGTTTTGCAGACTTTTTAATGTTCTCTAACTAAATTCCAGGTGTTCTTTCTAAGTCTGTGTTATATTTCACTTAATGGGTGTAGCACAATTACTTAATCAGTCCCTACTGTTAGAGATCTAGGTGGTTCCAATGTTTAGCGGTATTGCTATGAACAACTTTGTGTCTAAACCATTGCTCTGCACTATGCTTCCATTCAATTCAAATTTCAATTATTCATATCACTCTTTCCAACCCAGTTTAGGTTTCTTGGTCTGTGCAAGAATTCAGACCTGCTTTATGATGCACTACCCCTCTGGACTTCTGAAAGAATTGTTTTACTGGAACAAATAACGGGCTGGAAGCACATGTGTTTGGAGGTATGACGCTAAGGAACAAGCACTTCGGGTCATCAGTCCCACTCACTGGAGCAGACAGGAAGAGGTCTCACACTCTCACACCCCAGATCTCAGGGGGGCTGGTGCAGCTCAGAAGCAGCCCTGTTCCTCCTACTCCCAGTGCTATTTGCTACCTGCATGTTATTTGCAGTGTTTCTACAGTGCTGCTAATGACTACAAATTGCTCATGGCTGTGATAAGCTAATTGTGTGAGGTTTTTCATCTCTTCCCCTAATTGCCAGGAGAGCTCACGGTCATGATTAAACAGAGCTCTCATTAGCATCTCTGACAGTCTTCCAGGGGCATCTCCCTCACAGCCCGGCAAATCACCCAGCCTCCGCAGCACACCCAGAGCCAAGAGGCTGTGTGCCTGGCCAGCGCCAGGAAATGGGGAGGCAAGAGTTAGGCAGCACTTCCTCCGAGGGAACAGAGGAGGTAGGACATGTGTGTTGTGCTTCAGCTGGAGAACAGAAGACACGGAAAGCACATGGTCTTTGTAGGCAAGTCTCACACCATAAGGGCACTGTGGTAAGTAGTGGGAGGGGCCAGCCCCCAGGCTGAGTGCTGCTTCTTCTTTTCATCATTCCCACTTTCCAGAGCAGTGCCCCGAGGCTCAGAGACCAGTTCCCCCAAATCCTCTGGCAACTTGCAGATCTGGGACAGGACTCTTGGCTTTTTTACTCTAGAGCCACAATTCTTAACCACTGCATTATAGTTCTTCTTGAAAAGTAGTGGATTAGCATTAGGCCAGGCTGGAGTGTGTGTGTGTGAGTGTGTATGTGTGTGTGTACACATACGTGCCTATGTGCATTAGGAGAGAAAGAATTTGAACACTAAATTCAATTCATCATATTCCATGATTTCCTTCTGAAAGGTGGGCTAGTTAATAAATAAACCTACAGAAAGCTCACAGTAGCTGATGTATGTTTTTTTCCTATGAGCAAAGGTGCTAAATTCTAGGCCATCTATTTAAAAAGTCTATTATTTATTTGATTATCTATTATCTCCTTGTCCTTTGACTTATGGTTGACAATTTATCTAATAAGACCAACTTAGGGGCAGAAACACTTATTTGAATTCACAGTGCTACAAGGTTTGGAAACCCTTTTTCCACTTAGGGACTCATTAGTGTTATTAGCTGGAGATCTGAATTCGGTTTTGCCCCCCCAACCCCACCTCATTTTTAAAAACATATCTGTCAACATCCACCTTCATTTTCCCAGAGAATATAGCAACTTAGTGCTTTGTGTTGGTCATTTCACATATATAATTGTGTTTTCAATTTTGTACAACTTTTTCAAAAAGACATTAAATCGACAGGAATAGGAATTGATAGAGAAGCCACATGCAGAATTGCCACGGGGACTGTTTGTTTGAGTTCTTCCTACACATGTTGAGAAAACAGAGAGAGGCCAGTCAGTCTGCTAACGCAGGCTGATGGAAACCAACATTGAAAGGCAAAACACTGTCCTGTCGTGAGAGAAGCTGCCTAGGCAACACAGCCATTCAGAGGGATGAAAGACTGGCTTTACCTGCCATCCTTCTGTCCTTCCTCCTGCCTCCTGAGTTTTATGAAAATAGCAGTTGCCTTCATTGACTTGAGCATTAACAGGACCAAGAACTGGCATTGAAGTTCATGTTAAACTCTCAACTAACTCAATTCAATACCAGGATTTGGTCTGAGCCAAAAAATTCACAACGGAGGAGTCAGTATTATTTCCAACCCATCAGGAAATGACATGGGCTGATTGCAGCTGACGAACTATCATTGACATAATTATTCCAAGCAGATGATTTAGTGCTGTAAGGGAATTGGATGCAAATAATATATACCGGTAATCTGAAAGTTACGAGAGAAAATGAACAAGGGTCCTGCAGCAGCAAGAAAATGGTCCCTGAAGAGAGTTAGTCCTCTCTGCTTCTAAAGGTCTCAGTGCAGGACAGGTTATTTCAGCTCAGGTGGAGCACAGGACAGCCTCTGTCATTTTTGTTTGTCATCACAGGCTGAAGCAAAATGAGGACAGCCAACTTCCAGTACTGCTGAGCTGACAATTGCCGCCAGCTGTCACCCCTGGTAGCAAGGACAGGGCTGTCACATGGGAAGGCCCTGCCTTGCTTGTTTTTGGGAAATGGAAAGCTAACCTCCATCAGCTGAGCTCCCTGCCAGCGTAGAAGCAACTGTTTGCAAATGACTTCAATAAGCTGGATACATTCTCATGGTTTCTTTTTTTGCTGGAGTTTGGGACCAGGCCAAACACATTCATGATTCCCGGAAGGACATCCCCTCCCACTGTGTAAATGAGAACCATTTAGGAAAGAATAGCAGTCTCCTCCCAGAAATCTGTTCTCCTGAAGTTCTTTTCTTGGTGAAAGGCTCCTCTCACCATCGTTTGCCTAAGCCTGAAACCCAACAAATCTTCAACACTTTCCTTCCCTTCCCTAGAACTTTCAGTTTCCCAGGCCAGTAGTTCCTACCTCCTTAATATTCCTTCCATTTTCTCTTCTCAGTTCTCACGCGTCCTGCCCTGGTTCAGGATGCCATATTTTCTGGCTTGAATTACTCACCATGACAGTCACCACAGGTCTCCCTGCCCCCGCCGTGTCATCCTCTATGCTAACTGTCTCCCTGCGCCCAGCCTTGTCATCCTCTGCTATAGATTACGTGTATTTCAATCCAAGTCTGAATGACTTCACTGATAAAAATATCTGGCAATTCTCCAAAGCTTTAAGGGTAAAGTTCAAACTCTTTAGCTCAACATAAGCAAAATATAAAGAGCAGGCATTTTATCCTGCTTGTTTTAGCAGGGTATAGAAGCCCCTGAACCATAGGTAAGTTCTAGCACTATCCACTCATGGAAGTAGGAGAGCAAGGAAGAGCCATGTAGATGCAATCAAAGTGCTTAGACATTAAGAATTGGGTTCTACACATGCAAAAGGCTGAATGTGAACTGCGATCTCTCACCATATACCAAAATTAACTCAAAATGGATTAAAGACCTCCAAATACGAAAGGAAACAATAAATTGCATAGAAGAAAACATTGGCACTAAACTTATAAACCTGGGATTTAGGGAGGACTTTATGAATCTGACCTCAATAGCAAGGGAAGTAAAAGCACAAATAAACAAATGGGACCTTATCAAGCTAAAAAGCTTCTGCGTTGCAAAGGAGACCATCAACAAAGCAAAGAGTCAACCAACCAACTGGGGAAAAATATTTGCAAACAATGCCTCTGATAAGGGGCTAATATCAAAAATATACAAAGAACTTGTACAACTCAACAAGAAAAAAACAAGCAATCCAATTAAAAAATGGGCAGATGACCTTAACAGACACTTCTCTCATGAACACATACATATGGCCAACAAATACATGAAAAAATGCTCCACTTCACTAGCAATTAGGGAGATGCAAATAAAAACCACAATGAGATACCATCTTACACCTGTTAGAATGGCTATAATCAACAAGACAAGGGATAACAAGTGCTGGAGA
>PVKE010022837.1:0-25227 GCA_004027555.1 Craseonycteris thonglongyai
CAAAGCGCTCACTTTGCAGCCCCAGAGACGGAGGATCAAATCCAAGCCCCAGCCCATGTGGTCCCATATACTGAACTGGGGAGTGCTCCAAGTTCAGTTCTCACTGGGGTGAGACCCTGGCCCAGTTCCTGCCCTGTGCAGCCCTGCACCCACCTGTGGAATGAAACTATATGGAAAAACCAATGATGTGCAACTATGGTAACTGTTCTGTCTCTGTATCTCTCTGTCTCTGTATCTCTCTCTCTCTCTCTCTCCCTCTCTCTGTCAAAAACAATAAAAACAAATCTTTTTTTAAAAGTCTTACAATTAAGTTCACAAACTAATTCTAAAAAAAAAGTGCTACATACCTCATTGCTGAATGTCACTATGGTCACCTTCAAAGTACTCCCCTTGGGAAGCTATGCACTGATGACAACTCCTAGTCCACTCTATTTTTATTTGGAATGACTATCAGAGCCATTTTTGTATTACCCTTCATGTCACCAAAATGTCTTCCTTTCACTATTTCCTTTATCTCTGGGTAAATAAAAAAGTCATTGGGGACCAGATCAGGTGAATAGGGAACATGTTCCAATACAGTTTATTTGCTTACTGGCTAAAAACTTCCTCAAAGACAGTGCTGTGTGAGTTGGTACATTGTCGTGATGCAAGAGCCATGAGTTATTGGCCAAAAGTTCAGGTTGTTTTTGTCTTACTTTTTCACACAGCCTTTTTAGCACTTTCAAATAGTTAACTTTGTTGATTGTGTGACTATTTGGTACAAATTTATAATGACCAAACCCTCTAATATCAAAAGAGATTTACAACATTGTTGTGACTCTTGATTTGGACTGACAAAATGTTTTGTCATGGAAAATTGGCTGACTTTCATTGTGCACTTCGGACACTTTGTTTCGGGGTCATATTGGTACATCCATGTTTCATCACCAGTGATAACATGGCACAAAACATTGTCTTGCCTTTCTAAATGTTTTGGAAAACTTTGACTCTCCTTCGCTTTTTTGGTTCATTGGTGAGGTC
Source organism: Craseonycteris thonglongyai (assembly GCA_004027555.1). Classification (NCBI taxonomy): domain Eukaryota; kingdom Metazoa; phylum Chordata; class Mammalia; order Chiroptera; family Craseonycteridae; genus Craseonycteris; species Craseonycteris thonglongyai. The sequence goes on from PVKE010022837.1 coordinate 1,021, forward strand.
CTTTGAGACCATTTTTGCACACACCTCTCTCATGCCAAGATTTTCAGTGAAGATTTTCCTGTTTGTCTATTGATGTTTACTTGGTCTGCTATGCTTCTCACAGCCAACCAATGATTTTGACACACTGTTCGACATATTTTTGCAATGTTTTCATCAGTTCTGCTCATTACTGGCTGCCCTAAGCTCTCTCAATCAGTGATGCTTTTTCTCCCTTCAGAAGAACATTTAATTTATTTGTACACTGCTGTTTTCTTCATGGCATTATCCCCATAAATTTCAACTAATGTGTTTCTGATTTCACTCCCACTTTTGCCAAGTTTAACAAGAAATTTAATGTTTGTTCATTGCTATAATTCAAGCTCTGACATTTTCATGAAGGCACATAAAAGCATGCAACAACCGTAATGAATGCCACTCAGCAAGACATCACCACAAGTCGACATGAACACAGCTGTGAGACACTGATACACTAAGGTTAAACCGAGTTGTTTGTACAGTGCTGCCAACATAAAAGCACAGTGAAAGTTCACAAACTTAATTGTCAATCCTCAATGATATTTTATCGAGCCTTTCCATCTCACATAATATCATAAGAATTTTATATAAAAAAGATTTAACAGCTATATAATAATTCTGACCTATAATTATCATCATTTATCTAACCATTTTATTACTATAAGACATTCAAGTTACTATTTCTAAATTTTTGCTATTTAAAATAAAATGTTAAGAAACCTCCTTGAATATATGGAAACATTTCCTAATCTCTGGTTATTACTTTAAGACAATTTGCAATTGGTTAAATTACTGGGTTAAAGGGAATATTTTTTAAAAATTGTAATGTTTATAATCAGATTAACCTTCATAAAATTTATGGTGATTAACATTCCTATAAGAAGAATCTGAGTATTTAGATCATTACATCTCTGATAGTCCAAAATCTTTTGTTCATTTTTTTAAATTGCCAATAATATGCATGCAAAATGCTATCTCATTTTTGTTTTAATGAGAATATTTTTTATCAATAATGAGGTTGATCAGTTGCCTGCACATTTTTGAGACCAATTCTTAAGCCCATGCTCTACCTGAAATTCCTCTCAGGTAAAGCACATGTCCTGGAAGCAGAGATGCAGCCTCTGAAGTAAGAAAGAAAGCACTTAACTTTTATTCATTATAACTGTCCTCTTGCGAAGGAATTTTTCATTATTTATTTTCTGACATTGACCTGGCCCAATGCTGTCCTGCAATTGATTAGTCAACATCTAATTAGGGAGGTGTGTATTGATGGTAAATAAGCTACACTGTAATTTATAATGACTTTATTTCAAGAGTCATTTACTTATGGGAAAATGAGATTCTTTTGCTGTGAATTAAAACAGTGCCTCAATCAGGATCTTCAAATCAACCAAAATGGATTTACCACAAGCATTTTATGTGCCAAATTTCCTTAAGGCAATAGACCAAAAATGCAATTTCTGCATAGACATAACCGTTACTTGTTTCAGTGTGATTTACAGGCCGCTCTTAAATCTTTCCTAACCAAAATAATTTACTCAACTTACCATTGAGTATTTCAATTTTTGCCATTATAGACACCCTTTGGCTAATGAATTTCTATGCTTTAAGTTATGTATTTATGATACCAGGAACCAACATTAACACACAAGTCTCTTTTAACTCACTATTAGCTTAGACCTTTTTGATCCATTTCCAATAGAAACATATAGTTGAAGAGATTTCAGGTTCTAAAGAAGAATATGTCAGACTATGAAGTATTAGCCTAGAAAAAGTTTAGATTTAAATTTCAAAAGTTAGGGATGAGAATTTGAAAGTATACTCTGAGAATAATAATGCATTGAGAAATAAATTGGTAATGTTTTCCTAAGGAGCTATAGGAAGAAATATTCTGGCATTAGAAACAGATATAGCAGAGAATAATACAGTAAAGTAAACTCATCTAAACTGTGGCCCATGGGCCACATGCAGCCCAGGAGGGCTTTGAATGTTTCCCAACAAAATTCATAAACTTTCTTAAAAGATTATGAGATTTTTTTTTTTTTAGCTCATCATCTATCGTGAGTGTTAGTATATTTTATTTGTGGCCCAAGACAATTCTTCCAATGTGACTCAGGGGATCCAAAAGATTGGACAGCCCTGTAAAAAGAAATAGAAACTTCTAGCATGGGTCGAGGAAGAAGAAGTAATGTTATAGGTGCTCTGTATTTGCCTATACTAGGGTGGTGACTCTCAAACTCCAACTTGTGTTACAAATTTGGGGATGTTTGGTTAAAACACAGATTGTTGGCCCCCAACCTTAGAGTTTCTGACTCAGTAGGATTGAATGGGGCTTGAGTGAGACATATGTAACAAATTTTCATGATTTCCAAGATAGCTAATTAAATTTGAAATTAATAAACAAAAATATTTTTAAATTATAAGGAAGTGCCATGCGATAGTTATCTGAAATGTAAACTTAGCTAGGCATTCTGCATTTTATTTAGCAACACTATATCTGAAAATACAGTGTGGGAAGGCTTCTTGAAAAGTAGAACAATAATTCCATTTCCAAACCAGAGATATAGAGAAAATTTAAAAAATAATTCGAGAAACACCACAGGGCTGATTGAATTTAGAATTAGTGATCCATCTTTCAAATAGATTCTGCTCAGTCCTGTTCAGCAGGCTGCAGAGATAATAAGGCAATAAGAAATAGAGGCCTACAACTGAGTAGAAAGAAACCAAACAAAAAAAAATGCGGGAGTAAATTTGTGTCATACTGTCCCCACTCTATCATAGTGAACTTGTTCTATAATGATCTCAACTAACCCAAACAAAAGAATAAGGGAATGGGCAAAAACTGAAAGCCTGCTCTATGGAAAGCTATATTAGTCTATATCCAATGAAGAAAATTCTAGGTATCTTTAAAAATTGAATTTTAATGCAAAGATTTGGCTAAAAAGAGATGAAAGATCTGGAGGAGGAAAAGAGAGAGTTAAGTTTATCCAAAAATTTATAACTGAACATGGCTTTAACTCCCATTAGGCTGCAGGAAAAAAAGGGCATGCTACCACTCTAAAACCACGATGACTGTCTCATTGAAAGTGTTATGGTTGCCTCTGAGCTACCTCATCCGGAAGCAAGGCACACAGCTTGCCAGTAACCATTGCTAGCATCTCTGATGTTTCTGCCAGCAGTAGCACTGCCACTTCAGAAAGCACTGCCAGAAACTAGAAGAAAAATTGGCTTCCATTTCTCCTCCATCTACTCTCGCTGTAATATCTCCCACTGGCTGAACATGACAGGAAGCCAGCTGGCAAGGAAATTTGAAGATACGTAGTGTGTAGCCTTCCAGGCCTGGTGGGCAAGAGAAAAATATAAAAGGGTTCATCTGAAGCTGAGAGGACACAGATACCATTTGGCACAGTCCACTTCTGGCAGCTCATTTTCACAACCCACCATTCATCCCATATTTAAATTTTCAAACAACCACCTTAATAACGCCAGTTTTCCACACAGCAAAGATCAGTTAATGTTCATAAATATGAATATACACTTATTCATTTTCCCCAAAAGGGCAAACACTTAGTCATGTAAATGACTGGAAAATGTGAATTCCCCTTCTAATTTAGTTACCCACTTAGATACGCTGTTACCTAAAGACATGATTATAACAATTCTACATAATATTTATAGTAGGAAAAGGGAAGAGAAAAAAATAAACAATATATAAAGTATGCATATCACAAGCAAACAGAAAAATGTGAGCAGTTCCCATTTCTACAACTCCCCAAGAGAACACAGTTGATACTTATAACTTCCTTTACCTACACCCTATGCTATATTCCTTTTGCCCCTGTCAATAAATATCTCAGCTGGTTGGTATACTTTATCTTTGACCTAAAACATTTATTTCTGAAAGTTCTGATAATTTCTTGGCCTCACTTTTACTGGATTTCTGTAATCTTTTGTTAATTTTTGCTACTGTACATGGAAGTATTAAGAGTCACCCCAGAAGATCCCTTGGGTTTCTTAGTTTCCCTGCCTCTATTAGCAACAGTCTGTTTCCACTTGATAATCAGAATAAATAAACCCCAATCTGTATAGTGACCCCACTCTCTGTCTCTTACTTCAATGGCATGAGGAGCTCAAAATAACCAGGGAGTCGTCTCAACTTTTATTTATTGAAAATAGTATTGAACCTTAGAAATTTTCCTTCTGGAAACTAAAACTCCGAAATCAGAAAAGTTCAAAATTGTGGGCATGGGTATAAGACATTTGTGATTCTATTTTTTCTTTAGGTACCTTAGTGACATGAGTCATTCTGACTTGCACTCTTGACTCCTAAACATTGGCATTCTTGCTATGAAAGAAACAGCAAGATACAGACCTCACAGATTACTCAGCACGTACATCACACCCTATAAGGAAACAGCCATACTCAACAAGGTGCTGTCTCCAAGCTGGAGTGAAAACTGGTCTCTCATCCTATAAGGCCAGCTTTTCCAGAATGATGTGGTAAACGCTATAACCAGTTACATTCACACAGTAGAAATGTTGGGGAATCTGACTCACCTTCTCATGCGTGTTATTCCTGTGTTGAAGATCTGATCAAGCCCAATCTTACATAGAACACTGTTGTTTGATGGTAAGACGCTGAGACTACCAGTATATTTATTGCTACCACTGGCTTCAGACACCATTTTTGTTCCAGTTTCCGGTTTCCTACTAGTACTTCACACGATCAGCAGAACCTAGCAGAAATGTGTCTGAAATGCAATAATTAGCCTCTGGCTCCATTGGTAGAGAAAAGCCTGTAGATGAACAATCATGGAGCTGAGGAACAACACACATTGTTAGAAACAGGGACAGTCTTCAAAAAATATTAAAAAGGCAAAATCTGTCATAATAATTCACTTCTTTTCTCACTTTCAAAATTGCTATTAACTAGTTAATCCCTTCCTTCCTTCCTTCCTTCCTTCCTTCCTTCCTTCCTTCCTTCCTTTCTTTTTCTTTTTAGATTTGTCTTATTATTTTTGACAGAGAGAGAGACAGAGAGAGACAGAAGGGGGAGGGCCCAGAGCAGTCTCCATAGTTGTATGTCATCAGTTTTCAACATGGTTTTGTTCCACACAGGTGGGCAGGGGCTGCACAGGGTGAGAACTGGGCCAGGGGCCACCCGCTCGGCAGGCACACCCCTGCAAGCCTGGAGCCAAACGCGGGGCCTTCCATTTGGGAATCTTGCCTTGGTGAGAACTGAATCCAAGTCTTTCCTAATTGAAACCCCCAGCTCTTTTTTCTACAGCAAAATATAGTCTTATATAATATAAAATTAGACCACTGTAATCAGTAATCTACGAATTACTAAGCCACTGATATGGGCTAGGCACTTTTCTTGGCATTTTATTTGCACTATCTCATTAAACTCTCGACAACTCCATGGATAGACACTATAGGAGTCGTAATCTCAGTGAGGAAACTGCAGTCTAAAAAGGTTAAATAATTCACCCAGGGTCACTCTGGAAACAGGTGGTGCAACAAGAACACAAACTCAGTCCACCCAGCTCCATAGTTCATGTTCTCAATTACTACGACTACCCTCCTTCTCTGATCAAATCTCAATTTTACAACCAATGCTTTCTATTTAAAAAAAAAAAAAATTTTTGAAATAGTTAGCTGGAACTTAATTTAATTTAATTGTACCACTGGGATTTACTAGCATACCCAAATCAATTAATAAATTAAATTATCATATATTAGACAGATAAATCCCATAACCTCAGCCTGATTTCTTGTGATGTAAACAGAAAGCTAACAATTAAAGGGACAAACAGTACCATGTCTGGCATTTAACAAGCAAAGATTAAATACTTACTTATGAATGGGTTAATCATTTCTCTCTGCTAAGATGTAACATATACCCGTGTTAAATAAACTCATTCTTTTCTTGTCTTCAAATGACAGCCACTGAGTACCTGTAAATTATTTTAACCTCTGTTTCTGCTCTGTAACAAATGAAGGAGAACTGTCTAAGTCCAACAGCTATATATTAAAAGAGAAAAAAGCAAAACTTACCAACTTTTTAAAGGAAACTAGATAAAGTTCTTGGACTACAAAGCCCAAAAGATATTATACCGACATTTTTTAAGATCAAACACCATGGAAACATATCAGAAAAGTCTAAGTCAAGATTTGACTTTTGATATTTTCTCTAAAGTCTTGAGCACACTTTAATTATCTTTGAGTTATGAACAATATTGTAGCCAATTAGAATAACTTTATAGTTTCAAGGGTGGACTCATAAAGAGAAGCCTCTGGTTCTTACACCAAATACCAAGAGAGCCTTTAGACGTGAGTTTTCCTGGCCCTGTACCGATCTATATATAATCACAAGTCCTGATTCTCCTTGTCCTAGGCTAATAGAAATTGAAATTATAATGTGAAAATTATTACCCTTTTATTAAAAAACATTAATAATGAATGTCCTGATTGTCCTTTATCCCAGTAATGTGTCTGGACCAAAATAAAAGACAAAGGAGTCCTCTAATGAAATAGATAAAATGGACACATGACCCCACAGGTCCCTCCTCTCAGTAATGTTCTCCTACTTGTCTACTTTCCTATAGCTCTCATTTCCCTATGCACTGCAAGACCACTTCACCTTTGCCATTAAAAAGAAGGTATGAAAGGTACTCCCCTAGCTATAACTTTGATCTCTTTATCTGCTATGCTCCATTGAATTCCTTCATGAACTTCTCTATCGCTCCTTATTCTTAACCCTATACCTAGGTAGCTGCCCGCTCATGGTACATCCTTGAAAAAGGACTTTTCATGTGACACCAAATTCTTAATTTACTCTTCCCTTTCTGGATTATAAGATACAGAAAAAATAATGGTAAAACGGAGTATCTTGTCATTTGTGCACAGAAATTTTTAATTTATTGACCAGTTACCCAGGTGCTGGTTTTCTTCTGTTTTATTCTCTAAAGCATACATATATTGGCTTTTATAAATGAAATCTTAGGGCATACCTTTTATACCTTACTACCAGCTGTGTCCCCACAGCAGGAATTTCCTTAATGTGACAGTCAGGCACATTATGCTAAGTAGATAATCACAACAATTAACTGAAAAGGTTATAATTTTATCCTGTTTGCTACAGTTGGCCTGTCAAAAAATAATTAGGTTAAAATAGATCTCAAGCCTCTCTCTACAAAATTGAGAGAAGAAAAGACAACAGCTAAGAAGTTTTAAGTTGGCCAAATTAAATGTTCTAAAATTTCACTACTGGCTAAAGCACTAGAGAGATATTTAGTAGACGAGTCCTTTCAGCTCAGTTGGAAGTATTTGATATCTGTTTCAGTGATTCACAATATAAATTTTTTTAAGGTATACAGCAGAATTTCAAGACAAGAGCTGATCAAAAACACAATCTCAATATTCACCAAAAAATGAAGAAAAAATATAAAAATAGTTCTGTTACGAATTCTTGAACCTACCCTCACTTTTGCTTATCCTCTCATTTGTCATTTTAATTGATCCACAGCTAAGTATTTGCATTCTGGATTCTTATATCTTTTTTTACAATCTAATTAACTGTGAGATTTGGAACACCTAACTTTACCTCCCTTGGCTCCACTTCCATTGCTAATAAAATTAAAAGCTCAAAATAAAGTGCTAAAGTGTTATATACGGTTAACATTCTTTAATTATACTGAAATTCTTTATACTAAAGTTAAACAGACTTCTATGACAAAAAACGTGATTCAATTGCAGCACTATCACTGCCACTAAAAGAGATTTTGTTCTTTGATGCCATTCCTTTTTATATCCTTCTATTCCTACTTATTTTTTGCTATTATGTGTGAAATATAAATCATCATTATCTTCAGGTACTTGCCCTAAAAAATTTTTTTGGTCTAGCTGATGAAGCAGAATCTAAACCCATGATACAATTAGGAAAATAAAGTAGAATATAGTGAACAAAATGTCACTAGCATTACGGTCTAAAATCTGGCTAGTCTACAAAATAAATATATAAAATAAAATAAAAAATTACTGTGGCTTGCATCACAGACTGCTTGAAACTTTCACACATTTTTTTCTCTTTATATTCTAAACAAACTATTGTATTTACATAAAAGTGGCCCCTTCTGCACTGTGAAGGATCACAATAAGCAAAGGATAATCAGCATAAATGCCAACTGTGTCAACAGTGCCTCTTTTCTCAGAAACTCTTCTGACATCTTCACTCCCTTGTATGTTTTTCACAGTGTCAGAATATACTTGTGCATCCTTATTTTTCCAGTTAGAACCTGAGAATAGACTCTCTGATTTTTACATGCAATTTTCTTCAAAAATTTTCCATATTTTATTTCAATTTTTACCGAATCACAATGACAAAAACATTGTAATTATCTTATTTTCAATCACTAAATGCATTTGTATGTTTGAACCACTTATATTAAACTGTTTCTTATGCTTGCTACCAAAGTAAACTTAGTCCTATTGTAATCATGACACACAGAATTACACTGCACAATATATTGTTTATTCATGTGCCTTCCCAATAAACTGAGCAGGTTGCTACCATATTCATCTATAAACCCAAGCTCCCAGGTTCTGTTTATTATACAGTAAATATTAATAGCAGACACTATCAGTTTCCTATTTAACTACCATACTCCCCTCTTTGCCATTTTTAAAAGAACCCAGATTCGATTCAAGCACCCAGCTTTTTTCAAATAGCATGATGCTTCCAGAGAGGTAAGCCCTCAGTGTAGTCCCAGAGGGTGGTTCACCTTCTAAAGAAATCAATGTTCTCATATTTTTGTGAGTAATTGAAATCAGGCGATACATAGAAAAAAATTACTTCACAAAATAAAAATATAAATTCTCTAGTATGGTATCATTAAGGTGAATTAACTAAGCAATGAAATGATGTCCTCAAGAACCCAGGTTCTTTCCATTTTTTCTTCTACTATCTTCAGCAGGTTGTCTTCATTGGACTAGATTTGGTTTTGTGAGATGACCGGACCCAGTTCTAGAAGTAACCTACAATAAGAAAATGTAGAATAGAAAGTTTAGCTAATGCATTGTTAGGTAAAATCCTTTGGCAGTATCTTATTAGAAGATCTTTGTTATCAATAAAATTGGACACAGGAAGAAAATGTGACACCTCTGTTACGTATTTGCTCCTTTACGTATAAAATTGGATCTGTGGCTACCATTTTAGAACCCTAAGATGATCCAGCTTGAAGAAAAGCCAGCATGCTGAGATGAGCAGAGCAGAATGATAGAATAACCCCACTCATTTAACTAGCCTCGGAAACATCCCCAGCACAAGACTTAACTGTATAAGATAAATTTCTCTTTTTTGTTTCATTGTCTAGAGGTTTTATCTTACTTCATATCAAAGTCACCACAAGAAATTTAATGATATTCTCCTAATAAATAAGTAAGTCCAATTCTTTAAAAGTTATTGAAATTTAGAAACAAATCAAGATATCTTGTCTAAACCATTTTGTGTCAACTTCATGACTGCTGACATTTTGAGCCCTCCTTTGTTATGGGTGTGGTACGACACATTGTAGATGTACAACAGCAGCCCTGGCCTCTACCCACTGATGCCAGTGCACCCCACCACTCAATTGTGACTACCAAAAATGTCTCCAGACATTGCCATAATTCCTCTGGGAGTTGGGTGTGGGTTTGCCACCCAGTTGAGGACCACTACTCTAAACCTACCATTTTATAGATAAGTAAACTTATAGACAGAGAATAAAATGACTTTTCCAGATAACACTGCTATAACATAGTTGAGGATATAGCAATCTATCTGTACTGGTTTTCAACCAATGCACATTATGTGGCCACCACTCTTCATCTGTGTTATAATGAATTAATGAATCAAGCAGCCATATGTGGATGAAATGATGGAAATATATTAGTATTAGGTGACCAAAACTCAAAACTCAAAATAAGACTGTTTCCACACTATATATATATATTTTATTTATTTATTTATTTATTTTTTTATCAATTCTGTCTTGGTAGGGAAAGTCTATTATCAGAATCTGGACTACTCCTATCTCCTTATTTTACTAATCTAAAAACACAGCTTCTGCTTTAAAGCTCAAGATAGTTGCTCTACCTCTGTTTATCATATCCTCTTTTGAGTCAGTAGAAATAAGGAAAGAAAGCAGGAAGTTTATATGACATTCCACTTCTAAGAATGTATCACATTTCCTATACCATTTCCAACTCTTCTCACAGATTCTCATGACCTAGCCACAGGAAGGCCAGAGGCAGCAGTCTTTATTGAGAGCAGACGTTGTCTGGCTTACATTAATTTTTTTTTATTGAAATAAAAAGGGAGATATGATATTGAAGAAAATGGGGAAGTATTAATTTGGAAAGAATGCAAAGAAGAAAACACAGTGAAGGAAGGCAAAAAAAAGGGGGAACTAAAAAGGGAGACTATAAATGTAAGCTGTCTGGCACCTAGTCAATTCTCCATAAACATGAGTTATCTTTCCTCTTCCAATCTTCCTCAGAATTGATTATTTAAGTGTTATTATTAGCTCTTCTGTTTAAAACACAAGAATTTCATATTTCTGGTTAAGATGGTGAAATAAGTAAGTTCTGTGTTTGCCTCCTTTCACGACCATATCAAAATTCTAACTAAACTACAGAACAACCACCATTGAGAATTGCCTGAAGTCTAGATGAACCAAAGCCCTACAACTAAAGATATACAGAAGCCACCTCAAGACTGGTAAGAGGAGTGAAGATATGGAACAGGCTGGTCCCAGACCTGCATTTTATTGTTAAAAATTGGAAGGGATATCTCAGCTAAAGAGGTACAGCCTGGAAAAGAGAGGAATTCCAGCCCCACACCAAGCTCTCCACCCAGGAGTCCAGGGCCAGGGAGAAAAGTCCCCAAAATTATTGGTTGCAAAAACCAGCAGAGATTGTGGTTGAATGAGATGGAGGGATGCCAAAGTTTCAGGTGCTCCTCTGAAAGGGCCCACACAGACTCACTCACTAATGGACTCACTTGCTCAGAGCTTCAGTGCTGAGGCAGCAACTCTAAAGATTCCAGGCATGTATGGGGAGGAACTAAGTTGTCTGGTTTCAGGGCAACGGCTAGAGAAGCAACTTTCTTCCGGACACAAGTGCTGACAGAAGCCATTGTTTCTTTGTTTGACTCTCCACATCCCCATGTGCAGATGCAGGTGGCCACCAGATCTGATTGATTCTCCATGTACCCTAATACCATCTATCCACCCTTCCATGGTGATTCTCTGAGATTCCCAACTCACCAAACTTGTGGGCACCCTCAAGATACCTCTAGTGGATTTTTCATACAAATGGCATGTATTGACTTTCTTAAAATCTCTCAGAGGTTCACAAAATTTAAATATGCAGTGTCTGGCTTTGGTGTATCCCAAACCCCACACCACTGGCAGCCAACCTCAGTACATGGCTTGGCCTCTTGAGAATACTCCAAGCTCAAAGTGGGTTGCGTCTATCTGTGAATTGCTTTGTGGCTTATGCCAGGTGGCCCCAGGCAGAACACTCACTTTGGCTGAACTTGGCCTGTGATATGCCCTGGGGATATCATGCCTGGTATATATCTTTAGACAGAGACAAATCATCCATAGGCCACCTCCAACCACAACATAGCCAAAGAGCAAGCTGGGCAGGCACCAGAGTCCCACTGAAGTGAACTGTGCTCTGCCAGGTCAGTCCCTGCACATCAGCTCCTCCACTGTAGTCACAGCCAGTCCCCAAAATCCATCAGCCTGAGGATCAGTCCCTTTCATTGACTTGCAAACAACCAAGGCTCAAATACAGCAGGAGGACACACATAACAAATACAAGAGACATACCTGGAGCACACTGCTCAGGTGACCAGGAAGACTGTGCCACTTGGCCCCATATAACACGTACTATATAAGGCCACTCAACCAAGACTGGAAGACTTAGCAGTTCTACCTAACACGTAGTAATAAACACAGGGAGGCAGCCAAAATAGGAAAACAAAGAAATATGCCTCAAACAAAAGAGCAGAACAGAGCAAAGAAGAAAAAGAAAGAAAGAAAAAAAGAAAGAAAGAAACAAACAAACAAACAAACAAACAAAGAGAACAAACAAACTATAAATGGAGACAAGCAAACTACCAGGTGCAGGGTTCAAAACACTGGTTATAACAACACTCGATTATCTCAGAGACAACTTTGACAAAGAGATAGGAAACATAAAAATGAAGATAGAACACATAAAAAGAACCAGTCAGAAATAAATCATACAATAACAAAAATGAAGAATACATTAGAGAGAATCAAGAATAGATTAGATGACTCAGAGGATCATACCATCAATTTAGAAGACAAAGTAGCAGAAAATACTAATTCAGAACAGCAAAAACAAAAAAGAATTTAAAAACTGAGAATAGTTTAAGAGGCCTCTGGGACAACATCAGGCACACCTAAATTTGCATCATTTGGGCACCAGAAGCAGAAGAAAGAAAGCAAGGATTTGAAATATCATTTGAAGAAATAATGATAAAAAGAAATTTCTAATCTGGCAAATAAAATAAATATACAATCCCAAGAAGAGCAGAGAATCCCAAACAAGGTGAACCCAAAGAGGCCCACACCAAGACACATCTTAATTAAAATGTCAAAGGCTAAAGACAAAGAGAAAATCTTAACAGCAGCAAGAAAAAAAGCAGTTATTGACCAACAAGGGAGCTTCCATAACACTATCTGCTGATTTCTCAACATAAACTTTGCAGGCTAGAAGATATTGGCATAAAATATTTAAAGTGATGAAAAAGCAAAGACCTATAAGGATGATTACTCTACCCAGCAAAGCTGTCATTTAGAATTGAAGGACAGATAAAGAACTTCCCAGACAAAAAAGAAAAAAAGCTATAGTAGTTTATCATCAAGCCAGTATTACAATAAACATTACAGGGACTCCTTTAAGATTAAAAAAATGTGAATAATAAAATGGTAATAACTACATATTGATCAACAATTACTTTTAATGTAAATAAATTATTAATAAATGCTTCAATCAAAAGACACTTGGCTGAACAAATAAGAAAATAAGATACATATGCTGCCTACAAGAGATTCAGTTTAGGTTGAAAGACACATACAGACTGAAGGTAAAGAAATACAAAAGATATTTCCTAAAAATAATAAAAATAAAATAAAAAGTTTGAGTAAAAATACTTATACTAGGCAAAATTGATTAAAAAATAAAAATGAAAGGCTATAACAAGAGTCAAAGATGAACCTAGCAATCTCACTTCTAAGTATTTATCCAAAGAAACCAAAAATCCTACTTCAAGGGGACATGTGCATCCATGTATTCACTATAGCATCGTTTACAATGGCCAAGATGTGGAGGCGGCCTGGGTGTCTATTGATAGATGAATGGATAAAAATGAGGTGGTACATATATGCAATAAAATATTGCTCAGCTACGAAAGAGAGTGGCTCTTGCCATTGCGATAGCATCAATGGACCAGAAGTATATTGTGAGTAAAGCTTGTCATTAAAAAAAGGAAAGAAAAATAAAAGACAAAACTGACGTAAATTTGCTTATATAAGAAATTTAAACAACAAAATAAACAAACAAAAGAGAAACACACTCATATATACATAGAACACGTTGATGGTTATCAGAGCAGGGGTGTTGTGGAGTGGATGAAAAAGGGGAAGAGAATAAGTACAAATTGGTACATGGAAGTTACAATATAGTGGTGAGGATATACAGTAAAGCATAGAAATATAGTCAATAATATTGTAACTGTGTGGTACAATGTCAGATGGTTGTTGGACTTGTCATGGCGATCACTTCCTTATGAATATAAACATTGCGTAACTATGCTGTACACCTTAAACTAATATAATACTGTATGTTAACTATATTTTAATTAAAATTTTAAATAAATATATAAAACAGGAAGAGTTCAATTATTTGAAACTCATAGCAAAACCTAAATACAACTAAACCCATTACATTAAAATTAAATGCAACTTTCCTGGTATTTTAATTCAAACAACGATTAAGGAGTTTCACCTTATTTTATTTCTGACAGCACTTTCATATAAAATAGTTATTAATTATTATTATTATTTATTCTATAGTTGTATCCTGCTGCTTTCTGACAGTAATTGGTCATGTCTGTTGTGCTTATAGCTTTTATTTCTAAGCTGGTTAACCAACAAAGCTATAGAAACAGCATATAGTTTTTTTCTTTTGTAATCTCATGCTCATTTCACAACAGATGGGGTAAAAAATATGTTACATGACAGATGGTTATTAAAGAAGTTTTCTGGTCAATCATAACCCATGTGGACTTTTTGTTTACAAGTCCAATCATGTACTGGAAAGTTACATGTAGGGAAGTGCCGGAATATCTGTTAATACATTTTCAACTACTAACACTTACAGGTGAATCACTTTTTACTTTCAGATTTATAATGAACAATTCCATTTTATTTCATAGTGCTTAGAATACTATGTATAAAAAATAAAATGCTTCATTCATTTATTCATTTAGTTTTCACTGAGTGTCAGATGCTGTTCTAAATGCTCAAGGATATTGTGTGCTATTGGGATCAAATAAAAACTAGAGGTAAAGCTCTCAGATCTGCACTATTTTATGTAGCACGTGCTGCCTGACTCCTCAGTCTGAGGTTGACATCCTTCCTCTGCACTTACACAACAGCATACCCACAGAACCACACTGCTGGTTTCCTTGCCTGACCGCCCCTTAGTTTGCAACCTCTTTGAATAGAAGGATCATTTGTTCACCTTTCAATACTGTGTACATAGCACTCAGCCAGAGTTAGTTGGATGAATAAAGAAAAAAAATAACAACAAAATATACAATTTTTTCTTTATTAAAATCAACAAAAATTCAAGCAAAGGGAATATGCACTTTAAGTTTTTCAAAGAAACAAAGAATAATAGATTAGAGCAGCCATGGAAGGCCTCATGAAAAGAGCAATAAAAATCTTTATTCCTAGGGAGGCACTGGTTGTCTCACTAGGGATCATTCTTACTGCTCTAATTAGTTTCAACTTTTCTACTAACATGCAATGTCAAATAAAAAAAAAAAAGGCAACTCTGAGATCATTTCATCTCTAGTGAAATTGTACTACACTAGAAACTTATAAAAATTGGCTTATAAAAATTCATTATTTTCTAAAGAAATGCTGGCATAAGAAACATCTGCATGAATGGCTAATGCTTTGTCTTTACTCTTTTGAATTTGCTGCCCTGGGGTGGATGAATCCACACTGGCTGATAGGCTGGCCACTCTGCAGCTGAAAATGTCACCATAAGATAGATCTGATCAGGCAAGCCTTCGCAGTGACCTGGTGGGAGATGAATTAAGAATGATAAAGTGGTAGGTTACTTTGTTTTATAACAACATCAACAACAAAAATTAAACCAGGTGAAATCTTTATACAAATACAGCATTTTGCAGACATTAAATTTTGTTTGTCTCTCTCTCTCTCTTTGTCTCTTAAAATGACTTAAAAACCCAGTGTTTCTATCCCTTCACTCCAGAATACCATATTGTGTATGACTCTGTATATTTCTAACATAATATTATGAAAAACATCCAAAATTTACAAAGCAGTATTGTGCAATGTGATTGTACTATAGATTTTGGAGTGTTTGATAGGCGAGCGATACAGCATTAGAGCAAGCCAATATGAATGTATGCCTCCTTTCCTTCTCTCCATCATATCCTCTACTACTTTATTTAAATTGACTTAAAGATGTACTTTATAATTTTACCTGTTTAACTTCAAGTAATACTTCTGAAGAAACATTTTTTTATTATTCTATAAAATGACCTGCCAAAAAAATATACCTACTATGACATTATTTTTTTTCTTATTTCTTTCCTACCTCTCCTTCTTTTATTCAGTAGACATTTATGACACTGTTCACAGCACCATGCTTTGCCATAGAAAAAGCAAAATAAATAGATATATTCTTTTGTTCCATCATAACCGGATTGTTAACTGAAATATTAATAGTACCTGTTGCTCTAGAATTGGTGCCAAGAAACAAAGAGAGATGAAATATTCATTACTCTAAAGTAAATCTCAGACAATCAGTGGGAAATGCCACCTTTAAGACATTTTCAAAGGTCACTAAGTAAGCTATGCTACTTCCATCTCAGTCACTGCTCACATTCCATTCAGTATTTGAAGACTAGAACTGGAGAGAGGAAATAAGCATTGTAGTTATGAGTTATTGGTTATCAGTAGCTGCAGGAGCTTTACCTTCCACTTCCCAGAAGAGGGAAGGCTGCTTCCTAGTCAACAAGATAGGTGATAGGAGCTCCAGAAAATTTTATTTGTAGGGACTGGTGCTGTCTTCAAGGACAATGATTAACATCTATTTCCTGGTTTGATGTTTGTTTATACAGCAGACTTGTGGGCCTGCTTTCTAAGCCTATGTGAGCAGGAAACATTGAAAAAAAGCTTATAAGACAGATAAGGTGTAAGCCATTGGCCTAGCCAAGATGTGTGAGTTTGCAATAAGTCAAAGAGACACTGTGTGGAATAACGCAGCTTCAGTTGTGCAGCAAGCATCGTACCAACGGTGAAAGGCAAAGGAACCTCACCATCTAGTCTGTGAAACATTTTGTAGGGGTAGAGAAGGGTTAGAAATGTCAAGCTAGAATCTCTAACGTAGGGAAAGCCGGGATGGCTCAGCGGGTTAAGCGCTCGCTTTGAAGCCCTGAGTACCGAGGATCGAATCCCGACTCCGGCCCAGGCGGATCCACATGCTGAACTGGGTAGTTCCCACAGTTCAGTTCTCTTTCTGCCTCTGTCTCTGTATCTCTCTCTCTCTTTCTGTCAAAAATAAAATAAATAAATAAATAAATAAGTAAAAATAGAATCTCTAACATCAGAAGATGGTGGAAGGGAGTGGCTTGTCACAGGGCTTTCCAAAGAACACATATATATTCCCCATAGAAGAGCTGGCATTTGAGTACCTGCTACAAAAAGAGCATATCTGGCCAGTTTGGTTTCGCCAGAAACACAGTAACCTCTAACAGAAAAGAATTGACACTTATCTAATGAGAGCACTGAACTTTCATCTATTGTCCTTCCAGATCTTTCAACTCTGGAGGAAGAAAACTGAGACGTAAAAATAAAGGGGAAGTAAAAACAGACCACAACTCCCTCCATTCCGAAGGGCAAAGTGGTGAGAATACTGAATGAGCAGGTGGTGCTCCATTCTCTCAGTGTTCAAGGTATCCTAGAATTCCACCACAGGAGGAAAAAGAATTATAATTTAAGCTATATATACACCGAGTTTTTGTTTTATTGTCACTTTTTAAAATTTTTATTTATTTTTTCCATTAAATTAACAATCTACTCAAATGTTGCAAAAACCCGAAGGGGAAGCCGGGATGGCTCAGCAGATCAAGTGCTCACCTTGTGCCCTGGGGTCTAAGGACGGAGTCCTGACCTGTGTGGAACCATATGCTGAACTGGGCTGTGCTTCCTACGTGGGGAGCCCCTTCCATGCGGAAGTACCCTGGGTCAGCGCTGGCTCACAGGAGCTTGCCTTCCATGCTGGAGGCCCCTGACCTGGTTTCTACCCTGCACGGCCCCCACCCACCTGTGTGACACGAAACTTTGTCAAAAACTGGTGATGTACAACTATGGAGACTGCTCTGGGCCCTCCCCCTTCTCTCTGTCTTTCTGTCAAAAACAATAAACTGGGGAAGCCGGGATGGCTCAGTGGGTTAGGAGCTCACTTTGCAGCGCCGGGGACCGAGGATCGAATCTCGGGCCCGGCCTGTGCGGACCCATATGCTGAACCGGGGAGTTCCCCCAGTTCAGTTCTCTCTCTGTCTCTGTATCTCTCTCTCTCTCTGTCAAAAACAATAAAAGAATAAATAAATAAAATAAATAATGTTTTCTAGGGTATCTATTAAAACAAAAAAACCCCAAAAAACAATAAACTAAATCTAGAAAAACAACAACCCAAACAACAACATACTATCCCATTTTCTCCCTTCTATTTCTTGTAGGCAACAACTTCTACCAAATTCTTGTTTCTTTCATATACAAAAGAGAAAAAACAATTGTGTCTCTTACAAAAGATTCCTGTGCCTATATTTTCTTACAAAAGTTATATTTCGCCTGGTTCCTGCCCTGTGCAGCCCTGAGCATCCCCCAGCCACCTGTGTGGAACAAAACATGTCAAAAACTGATGACATACAACTATGGAGACTGCTCTGGGCCCTCCCCCTTCTCTGTCTCTTTCTTTGTCTCTCTCTCTCTCTCTCTCTCTCTGTCAAAATAAATAAATAAATAAATAACAAATCTTTTTTAAAAGTTATATTTTATATCATATCAACTACTGCAATTTATTATGCAAATCTTTTCATATCAGAACATAAAGCATATTTTTGTTCCCATTTATGTTTGTATAATATTATTATAAAGTGGACATATGAGATGTTTTATCCATGCTTAAACTTTTTAATACCTATAATTTGAAAACTATAGGATCTACAAGACATTATGCAAGATTTGACGAAGTATAATTACAGGTTACAATTTTAAAAAATAAAGTTTACATCCGATCAAATTCTGATTGCTTAACAAAGAGTTTTCTCACTAAGATCTTTATATCCATTTTCAAACTTTATGCTTAGCTTCATATATATGAGGACCATTTGGAGAGTATTCAGCCATGTAACTGTTTGTATTATATTGACAATGGCTAGATCTTTCCAGACAGGCCTAGTGTATTAAAGCCTCTCTTACTGTCTCATAAGCATCCCCAATTGAGCAATTTCAATAACATGTGCATATTTATTGTTCAATTCACCTTTAAAACAGAGTAAGGTTAGTGTTGATGCCTAGTGAAGCAGAATATCATGGCTCCATCCAGCCCTACCAGATAGAACTAAAAAGCAGTACCGATAGGCTGGTTGACATTAAGGCAGGTCAGAAGTCACAAAAGTAGGGATGTGGTTTTCTCTCTCTTTAAATGTTTCTTTGTTAAAGTGTGACTAATACCTGAAATGGAACCCAACAGTCCAAGTTTCAAAACTATCTAGTCCTAGCCACTTCAGCTCTTCTCAGAAGGTTTATAAAAGGTAACTGCACCAAGGAGAGGCTGAGCTAGTTAAAATGTTTAAGTACTTCAATGTGTTTCTTATAAAACCATCGGTGTCCACTGCTAAGGTAGGCTGAACTATGTGGAGAAATGCTCTTGCCTTAGCCTCAGGTAGATTTTAGTGATCTACAGTTTAAGCAGCCCAGGGACTTTCATATCAATTTCCCCAGAATGTGTTTCTGCCTTGGACTCTGAAATGGGAAATGACCACTTAGGGAATAGTTCAGGCCAGACAGAGAAATCAATATGTGTCTTAATGCTTAAAATAAGTTGAAATTTTTTAAAAGTAGAATTAATATTGATCTCTCTCATTGCTTACAAGGAGGAAGACAGAGGAATCCCTGAGGGACCATTCTTACCTTACTGGAACTCTATTATTCTTATTTGTATTTACCTGTCAACGTGCCTAAGCTTTGTAGTGTCTCTTCTTTAGATCTGTTAGGAATTTCTGTATGTTTCAGTATTAAAATAAATATTGTAGAGAAGGTAATAAGGATTAACTTAGAATGAGTTTGTGCAATAAAAATAATACTCCAGAGGTAATACAACCACAGTACAACTTTAGAATGTCCTAAAGTTCAAAATGAACTGAGGGTAGAACAACATTACTTCTGCATTGTTCTTGTCAAAAATTATATAATTGCATTCTAATCATGAGAAAATATCAGGAAACCCCAAATTGAGAAACGTTCTACAAAATAACTAACTAATATCATTCTGAAGTGTCAAGGTTCTGGAGGTGATGTCATGAACTTGGCAGTATGAGGAGCATGTCTTGATATCGCCCTTTGAAGTTGTAATAAGCTGAGCAGCTGTAATTCAATGAGAATTTTTCTATGCATCCTACTAGCATGTCTGAGAGATAGATCCATGCATCAAAATATTTGAAGGTGGGTGAATCAGGGTGAACAGGTGTGGAGGGAAAGAAGAAGTGCAGAGGTGGGGGGCACAGGACCCATCTGGAGCTCCCTGTGGGCCCAGGAATGGGAAGAATTGAAATTGCAGGTGCACGCTCCATGTCCTTAGCAGTTCTGCCAGAGGAATTAGCATATAATACGGCTGAACCCAGTGACTGGGGTAAACACCTGGGGACAAAGACTGAATGTAGAAGTGCAACAACTGCAGTCTAATAACCCTCACTGCCGGGCTGATAACAAAACCATGGAGCCTGGAAAATTCCCCCCAATCTCCTAGAATTTGCATCCCCCACACCATCCCAGTATTAGCAGCAGCACCCCCCACCACCACCACCACCACCAAAAAAAAGAAAAGAAAAAACAGGACTAGATATGGGTTAAAAGTAGAATATCTACAGCACTGAGAACTGGAGAGACAGTTCCTGAGTGGCAGACGCACACTGCTGACTAATTCCAGTGAGAAGGGAGGAGCTGGACAGAGGTGAGACAGCTGTGGTCTGACTGTCACCATTACTTGAAAAAGAACAAAGCCACACACCCACCAACCACCTCTCTCAGCCCACCCCACATACCTTTCAAGGCTGCTTGCAGCGGGGGCACCCAGGGCTGCAGAGACAGTGCAGCTCTGCATCTGACTGCATGGGCAGCACTGGGATTTAAGAGGCTCAGAACCCCACTGTCTACCAGATCCTCCCACAAGGGTGGTGCCCTGAGATCCAGGCAACCAGGACACAGAGAAGAAGCCCACCTTCCAAGAACATCTCCCAATATGTAAGAAGCCAGCACAGCACAAGGGAAAATAAAATGCTCCAGCACAGGAAAAAATGCTCCAGTGCTACCTATTGGAAAACAAAAGGAAGACCTAGGCATATCAACCTGTGGCAAAATTTATTACTCTAGATGCCCTGGAAGAGAAAGAAGCTATAATTGTCATTAATGATCAAGGCAACAAGGCAGCTCAGAAAAAAAAAAAATTAAATCTCTAAAAAATGAATTTAAAGACATAGAAATATGTGAATTAAATGACAGAGAATTCAAAACTGCACTCTGAAAAAGACTCAATGAGATAAAATAAAACTGAGATAAAATAAATGAACAAAATTAATATTTTACCAAGTAGATTAAAATTATAAAAAAGAATAAAATAGATATACTGGAACTGAAGAACTCAATGAATGAGATGAAGAATGAAATAGCTTGGGAAATAGAGATGGGCAGATGAGGGAAGGATTAGTTATATCAAAGATAGAAATCTGGAAATGTCACTGATAAAAGTAGAGAGACTTGAGAGTTTAAAGAAATGATAGAACTTTATGAGAATGATCTGATTCCATCAGAAAGAGCAATATAAAAATGATAGGTATACCAGAAGGAGAAGAGGGAGAAGGGCACAGAGAGTCTATTCAAACAAATAGTTGATTGAAGCTGTCAAAAATTAAGGATGATTGGATAGCTCAGTGGTTGAGTACTTGCCTTGTAATCATGAGGTCTGGGCTCATAGAGGATTTAATGAATTTGACCTCAAAGGCAAGGGAAATAAAAGCAAAAATAAATAAATAGGACTATAGAAAACTAAAAAAGCTTCTGCACAGCAAAAGAAACAATCAAAAAAAACAAAGAGGCAACCAATCAAATGGAAGAAGATACTTGCAAACAATACCTTCTGTAAGGGTCTAATATCCAAAATATATAAAGACCTCATATAACTCAACAACAAAAATACAATCAATATGATTTAAAAAATGGGCAGAGGACCTGAACAGAAATTTCTTCCCAGAAGGCATACAAGACAAACATATGAAAAAAGTATGCTCAACTTTACTAGATATAGGGGAATACAAATCAAAACCACAATGAGATACCTCTTTACACTTGTTAGCATGGCTATCAAGTAGTAACAAGTGTTGGAGAGGTTGGAAAGAGGAAAGAACACTTATGCATTGTTGACGGAAATGTAAATTGGTATAGCCACTATGGAAAATAGTATGGATGTTTCTCATAATATTAAGAATAGAATTATCATACAACCCATCAGTCCCTCTTCTGGGTATCTGTCCAAAAAATCTGAAAACAATTATCTGTAAAGATAAAATACAACAATACATTGTTGTATTATCTTTGTTTGTTGCTGCATTTTTCATTGTGACCAAGACATAAAAACAACCAGTCTCCTTCAATAGATGATTGAACAAAGAATATATGGTACCTATACACAATGGAATATTACTCAGCCATAGCAAAAGATAACATACCGCCATTTGTGACAACTTGGATGAATCTTGAGATTGTGTTAAGCAAAATACGGTAAGTCAAACAGCAACAAATTGAAAACCATATCTTTACTCATATGTAAGACATAAAATTGAGGGAAAGCTGGGATGGCTCAGGGGGTAAAGCGCTCACTTTGAAGCCCCGGGGATCAAGGATCTAATCTTGGCCCTGGCCCATGCGGACCCATATGCTGAACTGGGGTATGCCCCCAGTTCAGTTCTTGCCGGGACCTATGTGGGTGGCTCCTGGCTGGTTCCTGCCCTGCGCACCCCTGTGCCCACCTGTAGAGTGAAACTATATGGAAAACTAATGTCAACTATGGAGACTGCTCTGGGCCCTACCCCTTCTCTCTGTCTCTCTCTGTCTCTGTTTCTCTCTGTCAAAAATCAATAAAATAAATCTTTTAAAAAAAAGTTATAAAATTGAAAGCAACAAATGAGTAAGACAAACCAACAAACAAATACTCTTAGACACAGACAATGCTTTAGTGGTTACAGAGGGCAAGAGAAGAGGCCATGGTAGAAGCCTTAAATGTTCAAGGGAAAAGGGGTCAAAGATATGGTGATGGAAGAAAAACTGACTCTGGGTAGTGAACACACAATGCAATATATAAATGATGTATTATAGAATTGTATATTTGAAACATATATATTACTAATCGATGGCATCCCAATAAATATAATGCAAATTAAAAAACAAACAAATAAAAAGCTGTTAATGAAATGGGAGAAATTACATGAACTGATTCTACCTTTGCAGTGACATTTAAACTTGTTTCTTCAGGCCATACCCTTGCCTTTCCCTTGGCATACTGTTTCCTATACTACACAGATTTCTCGCTAAAAATCCAGATCAGAGAGGTTTTACACTATTCACAAATCAAAGACCAACCTCATTCAGTGACCACTCACAAACCAGAACAATTTTATGATTAGACATATGACCTGAATCAGCAGGAAGACCTTGGGCTCCTGAATGTGAAATATCTATCCTAGAGATTTTTAACCATGTGTTTTAAAACAATGTGAATAATTTTATATGAAACAACATAACTCTCAAGCAAAACCACCTAACCATTTCATTCTTCCTAGAAATCAAAATAAAGACTTGTCTAGACACATACCATTTCAATGATTACAACACAATAGAATTGAGTAGCATGTCTAATTGGTTGGCATGTCAAAAATGATGCATTTCAGTCTCAAAAATCTTTTCACGTAACTCGAGAGAGAGCCACAGAAAGAGGAAAATGGAAAGCATGTAACACAAAGCTCTCCTCCTTTATTTTCTTCTTTCTTTTAGTTAGTTATCACACTGGCTAAATCTATTCAGAGAGATAAATTTAAGAGCTGAATAGCTGCAAAGGTGCAGAGCTAACAGTACTCTATTTAAAAACAGTGTGAGTCTAAGTTTGGCACTCCACACACCTGGGCACCAGGGCAAGACAGATGTTCATAAATCTTATGCTGGTCTAAGGAAGCAAGACTCTGGTGCATGATGGATGTGTAATTAGCCTCCCACGAACCTCTGTTTGGAGGTATTTCTATTTATAAGAGCAAGAGGTCTAGAATTGTATGATACAACATTTGGTCGCACATTCAATAAGCTTATTTAGCACCAGCTGTATGCAAGTCACTTGTATAACCTGGATGAAATAAAACATAGACCTCCTAGGAGCTTCTGTCCAGATTTATCCTATGTGTAGACAGAGGCACTGACTGTTAAAATATTATGATCTAAAAGATGCTACAAGGCCTTTGCCCCAAACCCAAACTATCGTACCTCCTGGCCTGGTGTGACTTGATCTACTTCTCTTTTTTTTTTTTTTTGT